>JAWDGP010000738.1:97500-102284 GCA_033675545.1 Elysia crispata
ACAAATCTGTAGGTAAAGCTAGATATTGTCTCACACAAAAATAGGCAAAAGAAATACCTTATTTTTAACCTTTGCTCATAGTTTTTTTAAAGACCTGAAATTTTTTCGTCTACAGAGTCTCTGAACGTGTTCTAGTTTTGGTTCTATAGCAACGGCAGGAAAAGAAAAAAAACAACAACAAACATCTGTATTTCACTGGTACTAGTAGTATGTGTTCTTCCTTTCTAATTTTCTTCAGACGATGTTGCCTGTTTGTTCAACAATCAAGATTGTAATAAATCTATATCTTTTATCCGAATAAGATATATTTTTGATTTTAACTATTAAAATGGTGTTCAGCTGAACTTTTTAAACTGTCAAAACTATGAAAAATAAAATCAGTTCTTAGAATAGATATTTTGTTCATTTCATAGTTTTTGCATCCTTCACTTTTGATGATTTTGTTTCCATTATATTTTATTAAATGAAAAAAAAGCATCCTAGAGTATTATTCCACCAAAAAGCTTAGCAGACAGTTTTATCAAGAAATACATTTTGAAAATCGAGCTTGTTTTAAATATCTTTACAATATAGTGATATAAGATCACTAATTAAATAATTTTAAGAAGCGGATACCTTCACCTAACTGAATCATCACAACCGCTATAGGTTCTTTTGCAATGTTTTACATTGTATTGCGTTTCTGATTGCATAAATCGGTTTGCAAATTATTTACTTTGTCTTTTAATGTTAGAAAGGATACTGCTAAAAGCGTTTGTAAAACGAGAAAAAAGATCTTATTTTACATAATGCGTGAGGATTTTGTGTACCCGTAGTTTAGTAACTAAACCAAAGTCAGCGGTTTTTTTTTTTAGCTAAAAGTATTTTCTTTTTCGTTAAGTAAATGTGAATTTATTTACTGAAAAAAAGTTTGAACTTCAGCTTGCGTAAATAGAAGATTTATCTGCAACATAGAACATTCGTTAATAACACAGTGTTACAAACTTCTTAGACAGCCAAAGGTCCCATCACGACAAGTTCACTGTCCACGAAACGTCTAAACATGAAGCTATTTGCAGGCAAAACATAAAGCCAAAGATCCTTACCGCTTTTACTCTCAGATCGTCACTCGAGTCGATTGTCATAACATTTGCCGCGGTATGACATTCTCTCGTTCTCAAGGCTAGCTAGATTTTTTGAGAGTTAATATGGTGATTTTTTAGTAGGCTGGTACAACAGTTTAATTTTTTTGTGTTGGTTAGTAAATTTTCTTTTTTTTTTTTTTTTATTTTTTATTTTTGGTGCACTAAATTTTTTTGTTTTTTGTTTTGGTGCACTAAGCATTGTGTTTTATGTGAGGAATGAAACAGCATACAAATACCTTACATTTGGTCTTATCAAGTAGATCATATGGCTTTCTCTACCCTATAAACAATCTTTTTCAATGACATAAAAGTTCAGAATATGAAAGACAATATTGAACTCTGAAAGTGAATATGATATTCTGGAAACCTTTTTCTAATGCAAAGGTTGGGACGCACTATATTCACCTTACAACAGAATTTATCTGAAATACCATTCTAGTACCGCGATGATATATGTAAATTTCTTTCTTATCTTGGGTTTTTAAATCTGAAATTAATTTAAAATAAAAGTAATAACACAAACGCTGAAGTTATTAAAAAGCTCATTTGTTACTGAAGTGATTTTTAAAGTTGCTTTTATATACTGAACCTCAGAAAAAAGCCTTTAAAAATCATTTTAACTCAATTTTAATGAGGCACCGTAAAACTAAAGCGTTCCATAAAATAAAAAAAAGCCCTGAAATGGCGAGTTCACGCTTTAAAATCCTCTTGATATTCTGCTCGTGTATAAAAATACAACTTCAAATATGAACGGTTTGACATGAAGTCACTTGTGCGAGTTGAAATGGCATTAACAGACAGAAATTCGTAGAAGTTGTTGGTTTCTATAAAATTAAATATAAAAATTCTTGAGGCGCAATTCCAAAGCTAAACTCAAAATTAAATTCTAATATCAACAACTAAATGGCGATAAAAGCCCCCTTAGGCCGTTAACTCGCGCTCTATTCTTATTGAGGATGATATAGCTCATATTGAGTGTTTATAATGAGAAGATAAAAGTTCTAGGTAGAACACGTCAAGATGTAATTATATTTTACATTATACAGTGAAGTTAATATGAAAAGCTGGATAGATTGTATTACATGATACACAGATGGAACAAAAGTTTGAACCAGAACTCGCGCCGAGCAAAAGTTCCAGAGTTGCAGGTGGATGACCTTTTGATGCTCTTCCTGTATTATCACCAG
This sequence comes from Elysia crispata, assembly GCA_033675545.1. Taxonomy (NCBI): domain Eukaryota; kingdom Metazoa; phylum Mollusca; class Gastropoda; family Plakobranchidae; genus Elysia; species Elysia crispata. Next base: position 99,812 of record JAWDGP010000738.1, read on the forward strand.
GTCTTCTGATTTTTAATAATCGACTTACAAGTATTTCCTCAGAAGATGTTCTTAAATTAATATATTCTGCGGCTGTATACACCCCGCTGCTAAATTAATGTAAAATCAATATTATAAGACTCTGCACTCAATAACAAACGCATAGTTCTAACTAGAAGTGTAAGGGTTCCTGCATTACTAATGTCTAACCGTTTCCAAGTAGATCTGCTTATCCTAAGGTGTCTGGGCGCTACCGAGCTCGGTCCGTCTAATTGATCCAAGACTATCATAAGCGAAAGCGGTGTTAGCCAGGACATGGCGGTATAACAATCTAGGAGCTTTCTCATCTACGGCGACAATATGACTCGTACCCATCGACAAATGGAGATCTTCGTAGGCTTAAAGAGTAATCTAATTATCAGATTTCAATCTTTATAAACAATTTTAAAAAATAATTGTGCTGTAGTCCGAGCCTGCGTGTGAACTAAGAAAACTTTATTTATAAAAACCGAGACATTCGATTTATTAGAAGAGTCTTAGGAGGCCAATCTTGATATCTTTACAGAAAGATTGTAAAACGCCTGATTCCTTTCATTATACTATTAACTGAATAGACCTTTGCACGAATCTCACCTCTGTCACTTTCATTGCCTAATTGCTTTGTTGTTATGTCCCATGCGGTACGTATACAAAAAGATTTCGAAACCTGTGATAAAAAATAAGAATTTCTTTTAAGTTGAGATCAAATGCTCTAAACAAAAGTCATCACTTTTAACAGCTCCACATAAATCGACGGGTATAATACGATTACACAGATCAGAGAATGGGACTTTTACCTTTTAGAACAGACACAGGTTGGGCTTTAGATCGGTATCAACGCAAGTGACTCGCCAGAAGAAAAGAAGAAATTTCTGTATCAGAAACGATATTTGTGAATCCTCGGTGCATCTTCTTTTAGATTTTGTAAAAGAATACCAGAAAGTAAAAGATGGATTTAAAATATGGTATATGTCTGTTATACCTCAGTCTTTAATTAAAAAAAAACCAACATTTCTAAGAGTAGTATAGTCATGTCCTCCTTGATTCCTATCCCGCATTGAATAAATTTGGAGAACACATTTTCGGAAACAATTTTTGTTGTTTTGGAGCTCTAATGAACTTGGTAGACTGTTCAACTTATTGCACCAAGATGCACCAACACTGATCGAAGGTGACGTTAGTGTAAATTTGATCTGGATGCATTGATGGTTCACCTTTATGCAGTCAATTAAGCGCAGAGCCAAAAAACAAGAGCCGTTTACTTTGAGAAAATATCTGACCAAAGGGTGGCGTGATCTAGACCAGATGTAGGAAACTTTAAGGGTTGCTCACCCACGATGGGATCTAAAAAAAAAATTTCAACCACGATTTCATTTTATGCACCTGGGTTCGAGAGTTTAGCATCTCATAAAGGTCTGTTTAGACGAAGCGACCTGCAGCTAGCAACACAACTCCAAAAAATGCTCTGACGTCATGATTGGCAATTCGTGTTGCTAGCGATTTGTGGAGAGCAGCAAATCTTCCAATTTTATTGGTTTGTTTACACGAAGCGATTTGCAGCAAGCCACAAAAATATTTTTATCATGTGATCGTGGGTCAAAGGGTGCTTGGATACCAATACAACTATAGCGTCCTCAAGTGATCGTGATTTAGACTTAACAGGGATTATTTGCTCATAAAAGTACAGCATATCTCAACAAAGGAAGAAGGTGAAGCGAAAAAGAAAAGGGGTTGTCTGTGTGCGTCCTTGGTTAAAACCACAGAACAGATCTGATGTATATCAATTTCATTCGCCAGTCATTTCCTGAAGATTCCTCAATCTTTCTTGATTTCCTACTGATATACTTTGAACGTTATTTAGACATGTGTTATTTTCTTCATCAAATCTTGATCTATCTGAATAATATTACAATGTAACCTTTCTGGAAATAAGCTCCGATCAGTTTATTTACATCTTGATACCTGCTACTACTACTGCTACTACTACTACTACTACTACTACTACTACTACTACTACTACTACTACTACTACTACTACTACTACTACGACGACGACGACGACGGCGGCGGCGGCGGCGGCGGCGACTACAACGAGAGCAATTGAAATTACAACTATAAACTTCAACTGCAAAGTACACAGCTATTGCAACTACATTAACTACTACTGCTGCTGCTGCTGCTACTACTACTACTACTACTACTACTACTACTACTACTACTACTACTACTACTACTACTACTACTACTACTACTATTACTTCTACATCTACTACTACTACAATTACAACTACTTCTACACCTATAATAACTAGTATTACTACTACTGATAGAACTTCAACTACAACTACTACAAATACAGCTACTACAAATACAACTACTAATACAACAACTTCTACAGCTACACCCAATACTGCAACTACTACTTCAACATATATTCCACCACCACTACTACTAC
>JAWDGP010000739.1:0-81553 GCA_033675545.1 Elysia crispata
GGCAACTAACTTTTATCCGGTGACGAGAGAGAGAGAGAGAGAGAGAGAGAGAGAGAGAGAGAGAGAGAGAGAGAGAGAGAGAGAGAGAGAGAGAGAGAGAGAGAGAGAGAGAGAGAGAGAGAACGCACACGGCAACCTTCCGCGGCTCGACCAAACCCATCAAGTCGGCCGGTAATTTGGCCTTCTACATATGTTAAGTTCTATGTAACCAAAAAAATGTATACTGCATATAGCTTTGACTCACTTCTCTTACTTAAAAGTTGATTGAATGATTATTTATTTTAATACGAAGTAAAAGATTCAATTACCCTTAATCTTTATCAAATGCATCTAGTTTTTTCCCTCAAAGTCAAATAGAAATCTAACAATAATAAATTTGACATGTTTTCTCTATTATTTTCTTGTTACTGGCAGCCACGGCAAAGAGATCGAAAGCAAACTTGACTGTGAAAGGCTGTGAGTCTGTGATAATGAGACTGATTTCTGACAAGAATAAAAAAAAACAGCAAAACCCCCAAAACGACCATCATACGATTGGAATTGAACAGCAGCAAAGATTGTGTAAATTTTATAATTAATATTTAGCCGCTTTAACTCTTCTGGAATCTAGACAAGCTAAGCTCAAATGGTGATGCTGTTTCAGTATAACCTTTAATGTTAAATCTAGAAAAGTCTGCCTGTTACCAACTTGGTTCTCGTGCACTGTGCACATTCGCACGAGCAATGTATCTAGATCTAGAATCTAAATCATATTTATAGAGTCTATACTGCAAGGCTTCCACAGTAGATCTGGAAATCTAGCCTATCTTTTATTAAGAAGTCAAACCTGGGTATTTTTTTTCAACATGTAATAGGCCTGCAAATGATTAGCCTGGTAGATGTAGATCTAGTTGAAGATCAATCTAGATTCTAGCTACTAGTCTAGGCCTATATAATTTCTATATATGTTCAATTCTTAATTCTAATGTCATTTGGTGTGCTAACTATGATTTCGAGACTTGTTTCTGTAGCAATTAGATAGCTTTGAAGGTATTACCACCAGTTTGCAAAGTAATGTAATTTTTTTCCACTTTGCCTCATGTAAATAAAAAAAAACAAATTAACTAAAACTAGTGAAAGGAGAGTATCCTCTAGACCATTCAGATTCAATCATTTCATGAGAAATTGGGCATGATACTGAGAGTAAAATTCACTCAAATTTATCAGTCTCCTTTTAAACCCTTAGAATCCTGGGCTCCAGCCTTGCAATTCTACATCCCTGGTTCCCCAGGCCAAAATTGGGTATTTTACTTTGTGCGCAAAACTTTATAAAGCATGCAAGCAATTCATAATTGATTCTAAATAATTGAGACACTTATCATAATTACATTTCTGCTCACCTTAGCGCCAATATTGTTGTTCTTGGTGCCAGTTGGTCCAGCAGGTGCCTTGCTGTTATGCAAAGATAAACTTTACATTCCCCATCACCAATTGGTCCTGGTTCATCTAGATCTAAATCTAAATCGCCTTCTACTTCATTTTGAAAATCACCAGATCTCTAGATCTATTTATTCCTGTCCTCTTCACCCACATCGCTAACACTTTCAAGATCACTTTTTAGATAATTCATTGGCTGGTCTTCCTCTTCATTCTCCGCATCAAGAAGCAACGATCTAAGTTGTTCTGATGAAAATCTGGGCCATGGTGGATTTCATAGTTACACAAAACATAAACTAATTAATCATGAAAATCATGGATAACTGGTGTTGAATGGTTGTTGCATGCTACCATAAATAGCTATATCCGTTGATATTTAAATTATTTTATGCTTGCTCTGGGATCACATTACTATTTTGTAAAAATTAACATGCTCCTTATTACATTATATCCTACTACATACAGTGTTCTAATAAGCCTACATTCCTCTGATATTCCACCCTATAAACACTGTCTTTAAACAAGAAAAAAAAAATCACATATTGATTTACTATTATGATTTTCAGTATAGTTAATCTTATAAGTACATGATCAGAGAAATTTTATCAAAATAATGAGATGCATGTAGGTATAACCAGATGCATTGGCTAGACTTAAACTGAAATAGAGATAAGATCAAGCAAATTTTCAAATTTTGCACCCTTGATGGCTCAAGACAAGTCATTTATCTGTTAGTGCTCAGAAAGCGATGCATGGGATCATTTATGCATATTTGGACTCTTGGACATGAAATAAAATTATGTACATCAGTTAAATATAAATTATGAAAAAGAAACAAGATACATCCTGTTAATCTATTGTAAAAGAATACTGTGATTCATTTTAATTACAAATGAACCACTGGATATAGAATTGAATACTCATACTATATTACTCATTCCTCAGTCTAATCTAGACATTACTGGCTTGAAATTGAAAGCAGTTTTCTTGGAAGATGTCACCTGTTGGTAGGTCTCGATCAAGAAGTCCTGTCAAATTAGACGGGAAAAGTGAAGGCACAGTAGAAGATTTGAAAAGGAAGGATTCCAAAAGGGAGCGTTCACGTTCGAAGGAGAGGACTAAACATAAATCCAGACACAGGTCAAAGAGCAGAGAGAGGTAAAGACTGGTAAAGTTTTAAAAGCTTTTAAGCAAAAAAAATTTTAAATATTCATCACTGCACCTGGATAATTCAATATAATTGGCATTTGTATTTGTCAAATATGAGGGGAGAGGAATTTATAAAAGACATAAATTTAAAGCAATTTTTTTTAGCAATACTCTAAAGTTCATTCGTAAACAAATTTTTTACAAGTTAATCTAAAAAATAATAGTTGTATTCTTTATGATGCATTCTTATACATACCTTATCTTTAACAGGAAGAGAAGCCGTAGTAGGGAAAGAAAGAGAAACAGAAGCCGCAGCAGGGACAAAGATAAGCATGGTAGAAAGAGATCAAAATCCCCCAAAACAAAGGATCCTAAAAAGTAAGTAAAAAGTTTTAAAAAAATTCTTTCAATATTCTATTTTCTTTTTTTCTGATCTTTCCTCAAGTTAAAGCACAGGCAGAGTAAATTTTGAGACCTGTCTGTTGAAACAGCACCCAAGTTTTCTGCTAATCTCATTACTAGAATCCCACCAGTAAAGGATGATTTTTCTTCAAATGGCTTATCACTAGAGTCCATTGTTGTGTCAAGACTAGTATCACAAAAAGTATTTCTTGACACAGTGTTTTATTCAGATGTGCTTTTCATAATATTTGTAATTCCCTGCATTAATCATTCTTCAAACAAATTGCCATATTCCCATGTTCCATGTTGAAATTGATTATGATGTGTACATGGTTTCATGTGTATACAACATTGTTTGAGGGAGAAATTGGAAGAAATGGCTCAATGAGTAAAAAATTAGCCTGTACTTTTGCTAATTTCGATATGATAAGAATCCTCTCTGAAAACTTGCCTTAATTTTCTATCATATTATTATTCCATTAGCCTGTACAACTTGTGAAATAAAATGAAAATTCTGTTCATTTTAATTTTTTTGGACATTATTATTTCATTTCTCTCTAACAAGCTTTCACTAACTGGAGTGTTGAAACTAGTGTGCAAACTATAACTGATCAATTATGCAAACAATTTTTTTGAATAAAAAAGCTTCATAAAGAAAACAGCTCAGATACATGTATGAGTTATATTCTTATTTTTGAAACTTGAAGTGAAAAGCTGATATAGTCTTTGAAATTTTTTAGCCTATTAAAAAACTTTAAAAACTTCTTATTACACTATTATAATCTACCTTGTAAGGCTCCAATGCATAGCCTGAACACTGAAGTAGTGAAAACAATTTACAAATAATAGAAAGATCGTCCCATTGAAGTGCAACTGCCATAATATACTTGTCTGTCACTGTGAATTTCATGTAAATTGCTGAAAGTTAAAAATATGCTTTTCAAACAGAAACCAGGCAGAGGAAGAAGAGGAAGAAAAGAGCAAAAAAGTACCATTGTCATTAGAAGAGCTTCTAGCAAAGAAGAAAGCTGAAGAGGAAGCACTTAGCAAGGTAAGGGAAAAGAGTGTGTGACTCTAATCAGTTCTCAAAGCTTAGAATAGAACCCTGACTGATCAAAGGCTTAAATTTGCTGTGAATAGAAGCTGGTTTGAATAAGATGATATGCTGTGAGATGAAGGGTAAAATTTTCTCATATTATAAAGAAAATTGTCTTTTTTCTTTTAAACTTTCTGTAAATGTCCTTTGATAGATCAGCAATGACACATTCTTATAATGTATGATTTTTTCTTCAATTTGCTCCTCATTTCCATCCAATTGTTCTATAACTTCTTAAGGTACAGCCTTACTTTTAGTGATATTAAAATTTGTATTCACTTAAATTATATATTAGTATACTTTCTATCACAATCTTAAATATTGGCAAAACTTTTCAATATCTAAGAGTGTTCCAATCAAGTTAACTTTTAAACAAATCTTTTTTTCCCTAACTCATAACTTCAGCCCAAGTTTTTAACAAAAGAAGAAAGGGTTGCAGAAGCCCTAAGAAAAAGGCAAGAGGCTGCAGATGAAGCTAGGCGCAAAATGGAGGAGGAAAGAAACAAACAAATGGAGTTTTTAAAAGCAGCCAGCCGTGGTGGTAAGCCTTTTATTTTATGCTACAGATTTTTATTTTTATAAAGCAAGTAAACAAAGAAACCGTGTGGATTTGAAAAACTCTTTGCAAAAACACTAGCAATTCTCGCCTGTTTTAGAAGGAGGCTCTCACTTCAATCTTTTCAGACGTAGCATTTCTGGACTATGGATTTCAATATCTTCTCTTGAGTGGAGTCTTATAAGAAACTACTGCTCCTTAGTTCTGCTTTCATATTTTTTTATTTCTTGTGTTCAAATCTTTAGATATTTTTCCTCCAAGAAAACTTCAGGGTAATGTATGGGAAGGATGACCAAATCATAGGTCTAAGGACTGGTGCTAGTGTTATTTATTAAGCATTGTCTTTTTTTTTGTTTCAGATTGTCCTGTTATCTACTCTTTTTTTTATTTTCTTGGACCTCAAATCATTTGACTTCACTTTTAAATTTCATTGATGAACAGTTTATTAACTGCCAATTTATCTGAGAGAAAACATTAACATGTTTACCTTTTTTTAAATTGACTAGTGAGCTCTCACCTTCCTTTAGTATTTGGGGCTAAATGCTTGTGGCCAATTAAACACAAGTTGTGTGTCAAATCAAATGAATTTTTTTATATGTTTTTTTTTCTTCATATCATTAAGTTGCTCTCTGTCTGGCTGATTTGACATGCCTGTTAATAATCTGTTGCTGCACTTATCTCTAGATGGTACACCACCTTGATGCTTAAATACCCTTTTGGTTTTAGTTAGCAAAGAACTTGGACTTTCCTTTATTTTCATTTAGATGATCGTGACAGAGATTCATACAGAGAAAGGGAGAGAGAGCGCAGAGAACGACAAATGAGAAGGGAAAAAGGAAAAGAAGAAGGAGATGATAGGGGTAAAGCTAAAGATACAAAGGATAAGGACAAAGAAACAGAAGCTATAAGGGTGAGAACATTTGTGCTCTGTCATAAATGTAATGTAACTTAATATTTGTGAAAGTATTGTTAAAACATTTTACAAATACTTTTACTGCTACTTCTTTTAGTTTCATCCACTTGAGGTAGATATGGCTTCCCCTTGAAAAAATTCATTTCTGAATAAAGTTATTGGCAGGAGATCTTGATCAGTTAATACTTTTTAGACCTTCTTTCAAGGTGTAGATCTGTTTAAAAAAAAAAAATCCATTAGTGTTTAGAATTTGGAGACTCTTGAAGATGATCTTGGTTAATATTTTGTTGTTTTTGCAGAGCAGACATGAGGTGATGTTTAACTATCTCGTCATCATAAAAATTTAGTTTATCAGAGAGGAATTCAAATTATTGTAGATTTAAATATGGACATAAACATAGTTTATAACCTACCAGTCATAGTTCTATTTGAAAGGGACACTTGTCATGTACAATATTACTCTGTGTCTGGCAGTAGTTCTTCTACTTCAACAAGTAAATAGGTCCCTGTTTAACATTTTACTTTATGTAGTATATTTCACTGTAAATCATTATAAACTAAAAATCTTTCTGTCCTCTGAACCTGAGACAATTGGGTGGCATGTGAGAATGGGCAATGTTCTCCAATCCAACTTTATAGATTTATTTAACTTTATTGAAATGCCTTGGTTATGAGATGACAGATGATAAAGCATCACATGCTCAGGTCAAATCGCCTACAGCATTTCTTAGAACCTGTTTGTGCTAGGTTTTCCGTGACCAAATAAGTGTGGCTGTCATTGAGATACAATATTAAGTACTATATAAGGAAGGAGGCAACACAATATAGAGTTATGGTTGTTTATAAGATTTAATGGGACATGCTCTTTTCTTCCATTCATATATCAATCACACCTTACAACATTCCTACCAGAACTATATCTATTAAACAAGATGCAAAAGAATTCAAACTAAGAATCTTAACACGTTCCATTTAATACATTAGAAATAATATGCGAATAAATTAACCACAAGGACATTTGGATTAATTTTTTCCCCTGTAAGTAATTGATGCCCATTTATAACAATGGCTTAGGCCCCAAGCTCGTTTTTAAACCAACCCCCCCAAAAAAAAAACAATCCAAAATATCTCTCCTTTAAATTATTGGTTACTTATACTGTTGCAATTGTCTGAAACTATTGCTGATACATATCCGTATACCTCACGCTCATTAGATGAATGCCTAAATCTTTTTTTTTTCACATATAAAACAAATGTATTATTAGTGATATTATTTTCATTAATTCAAATATTTAGTAACCAAAACTTATTAAGGCTCAAGCAAAATGAAGGAATCAACATGTAGTATACAAAAAATTGTATCAACAAAGAATTGTCAAAAATTGAGCTAGGCATTTATTGAATGAGCCAGGCAATATTACACAATGAAGTTTTGCATGATGTACTGGCTTGTTTTAGAAGCACTATTGAATTCAAAGTTGGACAAAGTGGATGATCAGCAAAGAGTTCTTATATTTTAATAATTTTTCAAGTATAAATCATATTCTGCATATTATGATGAACATGTCATTTTTATGTTGGTTGAAGGGAATGGATGTAGAACATAACTTAGATCAAACCAAATAAATGCTTAGTTGAAATTGGCTTTTCACAAACTTTATTGGAACCCAGAATTTTGATCATTTATTAATCATTACCTCTCATTAGTGAAATAAGAATGTTTGAATTATAGACAAGGGACTTAATCCTCACCAAATTAGAAATACCCTGATAATAACAAAAAAAAAAAATTAGAAACCAGATAAGTATTTTGTCTAGTGAAAGCACTCGGTTTTAACCAATCATCTGTTTATCGTAGAAAGATATCTTCAAAAAAAACTTTTAAATATTTATTTAAAAAATGAATCAGTGATATGTAGAATTCTTATCAATAAATGCCTCTAATTTTTCAAGCTGACTCAAAATGAGTAATTGTTTATTTGTGCAATATAACAGGAAAGATATCTGGGGATCATCAAGAAACGGAAGCGAGTGCGACGATTGAATGATCGAAAATTTGTCTTTGATTGGGATGCAGGAGATGATACATCTCTTGACTATAACCAGCTCTACAAAGAAAAGCACCAGGTCCAGTTTTTTGGTCGTGGAAACATTGGTGGTATTGATATCAAGGTAAATTTTCTTGATTGATAGAAGATATGATTTTAAAGGAATATATATAGTTTTATTATTTCTCTAAATTTAAGTGGTGTAATGAGATGAAAAAATGGAGGTTATTATGTTGTGCCAAGTGGGGCCAGGGGACAAACAAAAAGTAACAATGGAACTCACAACTAAAGCCTTTATTTCTAGTTCTATCCTTTGTTTTAATTTTCTGTCTGACCTATACATCACATATGTCTTTTTTAGCATAGAAGGGAAAGGTCTGTGCAAAAGGTAAAGAAAGATATGTGGCAGACCGAGTGGATGAAATTTCATTTTCATGAAATGTTTCTTTTTTGTCCCATTGTACATAACTATATACATTTGGTTCTTTATAAATTCTTCAGGCACAAAAAAAAGATCAATCCAGATTTTATGGTGACTTAATGGAAAGAAGAAGAACAGATGCAGAAAAAGACCAAGAGAAGTGAGTTCTTTGCTATGTAAAATTTGAGGGACTCATTTGTTAGTTATTGTTATTCCAGGTGAAGTTTTGGGAAGAATTTGAGAAACTTATTTCCATGATCAGTTTTTGTCATTTCTTCTGAATTAAGATTCATATTTGAGGAATCATGGTTTGCAAAATAAAATGCTCTTCTATTTTTGCAGCCTTGAAGACTAATTAATTTAAAATCATAAATCATTTAAACATGGGCATTTGGATGTAAATACTTAATTTGACAGACTTTTTATATACAGATTATGAACTATTAGATTCATGCATTTTTTCCAGTTTAACAGCAACTTTGTTTCTTCGTTTTTTATTTTGTATGGCATATCCTTATTACTATATATTGCTTTACGTTTTGTGCATAATAACTGCATGTTAAATATCAAATCTAAATCTAATTAAGACCATAGAATCAATATAGCACATTGTAAAGAGTCACTTATTAAGCTATGCAAAGAGCAAGTTTTATCCTTGCCTTTCTCAATTTTTCTTTCTCAATCAGAAAACGTTTGTCAAATGTAGCATCAAAAGAGGCCAAACAAAAATGGGATGATCGTCACTGGTCAGAGAAACCCCTTGAAAATATGCAGGAGAGAGACTGGCGTATCTTTAAAGAAGATTTCAATATCAGCTGCAAAGGGGGTAGAATTCCAAATCCCATTCGATTTTGGAGAGAAGCAAATCTTCCAAGAGAGCTTCTGGACATTATTGACAAAGTCGGGTACAAGGTAAAAATCACTCATATATTTTGTCTTCACTGAGTAATTTCATGTATTTTAAAGGTTTGATGGATTTCCCATTGATTTTTATTATTGCTGACCAATCACAGACTTGTTGATTTTCGATTATAGGCTTTCAGCGTTTCATGGTAGAGATTGTTTTTTTAGTACATGGATATTTAAAAAAAAAAAAGAAGACCAGAATGTCATATTATGAAACAATTGTGTAACTTTTTTTTCTTTACAGGAGCCAACCCCTATTCAAAAGCAAGCTATTCCAATAGGTCTGCAAAATAGAGACATTATCGGTGTAGCTGAAACTGGCAGTGGAAAAACAGCTGCATTCCTTATACCTTTGCTTACTTGGCTGATGGGACTCCCGAAAATTGCAAGGTTCATACCATCTTTTCTTTATTTTATTGCTCTTAAGTTTTTTTTTAGATCTATCTTTCAGTCCTGCCTGTGGTTTTTTTTTTTTTTTTCTGTTTCAATACAATTAACTTTTTGAAGCCTAAGTGGGAAATATTTATGGGAATAATGTATGTATCCCTGTAAGAGAGAGTGAATTTGAAGAAAAGGTGGAACAGGTAGAAAATTGAGATATATCCTGTCATAATTATTCCAAGAAGCAAATTTATGCCTTTTTTTGTTTTAAATCTACCTGCCTTATGACTTCTGATGTCTTAATTATTATTCATCCTCACCTGTCAGTCCCTGTATCAGATGCATGCAGCATCACTTGTTTGCTCTTAAATTAAGCTTTTTTTAAATCAGTGTGAGATCTGAATGATCTCTACTTTAAAACTAAATATTCATGTCTCTTCTTTCTTAACGATCTTTTGGAATATTGCACCCCCTGTGAAATGTTCTGTTGGCAAAGAAACAGAGTGATTATGCTTCTGATCCTTGAGCATGAAGGTCACAAAAGTTTTATTGAAAATCAACCATTAATGTGTTAATAATTGTCTGCCTGGTGTGGAAAAAGACAATGATGTATTTCGGAAACTAAAAAATATCATCTTGTTATATAACAATGCACATATGCCAAATGTCCTTGAAAGATATTTACCTTTGCTGTTTAAATAGGATGGAGGATGCAGATCAGGGTCCATATGCCATTATTTTAGCTCCCACTCGTGAGCTGGCTCAACAGATTGAGGAGGAAACTATAAAATTTGGCAAGGACCTTGGCATTCGTGTTGTATCCATAATTGGTGGCATTTCTCGAGAGGAGCAGGGTTTTAAACTTCGCCTTGGATGTGAGGTAGGTTTTGACCAAGTTAAATTCACTTAATTGAGGTTTTGCATTATTACATAGCAACAATAAAAATCCACTTATTAATTTTCATTCATTGAACCATTTTCAGCTCACACAATCTAAGCTTCTTACACATCTACATATGTATTTAAGATTGAATAAAATATTTTATGAAACTCTCCTAGTAGAAACTAAATTGTAGTGAATTCCAGACATGTAACCATGAGCAAACTGCATAAAGATTAAAATGATATGAACAATATTCTTGATATGAAACAATAAATTCACGTATAGAAATAGACCATGAACTCAAATTCTAGTAGCTATTATCGTGTAAAGCTGCATTGAATTTATAAGTAAAGATTTAATTTTCAAACAATGCTGAACTTAATGGAAGTTTCCTATTTTTTTCTATAGATTGTCATTGCCACACCTGGTAGATTGATTGATGTCCTAGAGAATCGCTACTTAGTTTTGAGCCAGTGCACATATGTGGTGATGGATGAAGCTGACCGTATGATTGATATGGGTTTTGAACCTGAAGTTCGAAAAATTCTTGACTACTTACCAGTAACCAATGAAAAACCGGACACTGAAGATGCAGAAGATGATACTGCTATGTTGCAAAATTTTAACACCAAACAGAAGTACAGACAGGTAATTGTTTTAAATATAATATCCTTGATGGGTTCATTTCTATGGTACACGAAAGGAAAGAAAGATCACTATTATGTATTTTGTTTTTTTTTCACTGCTTCTTTACAGCAGCAATTTAAAAAATCCATGTAAATACAATAATTTGCAGGTTTTCTTTTTTACCTAGCAAAATCATTGAGTTGATCAGGAACAAGAATTTTCTGTAAATTTACAGTATTCAGTGTATATTGAACAGTCATATGATCCTCCATAAATCCTGCCGTTGTGCCCAAGGGAAATTTTTAGCCATTAAGTTGAACTTGCTTTGCCCACTTATGTGAAATTATAAGTAAAAGGAAAATCTGAAATGATTCTACAAGTAAAAAATTTTTCTATCATTGAGGAAAAGCCTGTGCAAAAGGATAAAACCTGGCAATATATTATATCTGTACGGTTTCTTTTTATTTATTGTTTATGTTTTCTAGTTGAAACCATCCAATGAGATTAAAAAAAAAATAAGGAAAAAAAAAATATATATATATATATATATATCCAATTCTCAACCCTGCTCGAAACAAAAGCAACAGAGTCATTTCTTTTGATAGACTTGCAAAGGACATTGAGTCTTATTAATTATTTTGTCTCTCTTAGACCGTGATGTTTACAGCCACCATGCCCCCAACTATTGAGCGCCTTGCAAGGACTTTCTTGCGACGACCAACTGTTGTGTACATTGGTAATGTTGGCAAACCTGTCGACAGGGTAGAACAGTATGTCTACTTTGTCAGCGAAAATGAAAAAAGGTACATATTTTATCTTTGCTGAAACTTTTAGGAACATATTTATACCTATAGGCAAATGCTTTTTAATTGACTTTTTGAAGAACAGAGATGAAAGAAAAATGAATTTCTTGCCAAAATGTTTTGATATATTTTCTTAAATCCTATAAAAGCAATTGCTTTTTCAAAGTCTTTGACATCAGCATTTTACACTAATTTATTTATTAAATGGATATTTTATGGGTAATTGGTCAATATTACCTAATATCCAAATATTGGGGCCATATAAACATAGATAATTTTGATTATGATGTGTTATTATGAGTTCATTTGTTTTAGTGGTCTTCGGCTAAAAACTTGTCACCTTTTTACCTATGATTTTTTAATGTGTTGAGAAATCTATGGCAAATCAGATGCAAGTCAATCATAACTAAGCTAGAAACCATTGAAGACATGCACTAATTATTTTATGATCCCTTTAAAAATAATAAAAGTAGAATTTCTCCTGATTTAAATTTGAGAAAGCTATGTTTTTTAAACACTTTTGAAGCAAAGATAGGTCTTCAACATGGTACCAAAGACTCTATACATTTGTCAAAAATTAGACATATGCCTAATCTAAAGTGGTTGTTTTACATACATGTATTTTCCTTTAAAACTTAACTCAACCCCCACCTAAGTAACTCCAGCTCAGGTAAAGCCCTGAGCCTAAGAGAAGGGACGTAACTCAGTACAAAAATAGATCTATACATTTAAAAAATTATTGCAATCAAACAAAACAAGATAAAAATTATGAAATAAACTGTAAAAAAAATACTACAAGTCTTGAATTTTTAATAAAACAAGTTTTTATGACAGTAAACCAATTTTCTTCAGGCTTCTTCTTCACTCCATCACCATTTCAGTTTTTTCAACATCAACATCTCATTTCACCATCATCTCAACGTCACAATATGACACCTGATCTCAAACTGGCAATGGTCATTATTTTATGCTGATTGTATGGATAACCAAAATTAACAGTGTCTGTAGCATTTCTGAGACGATTCAAGTGATTATCCATCCTAATTCAAGACTTAGATCTAGCCTAGAATTAAAATCACGGCCGAAAAATGGTCTTTGTTTTGATTATTTTAGTCCGAAAGCAAAAGTAAAATAATCAAAACAAAATCTAAAGTGTCCTCTAAACGTAAATGAGGTTTGCACAAGATTTCTGGTAGTTATAAGGGAAAAAAATAGACACCCAGAAGGTGAAAGTAAATGGGCGACGACAGGCGATATAGGTACACAATATAGTGGCCCGTAAGTGTGACAGTGAGTGATATAGGTGGGGTTGAGTTAGAACATTTCCGTAGGTGAGTATGTTAAGCTCAAAATCCAGGCCTGACAATACTAACAAAATCTTCTATATTATTTTCAGGAAAAAGCTTGTGGATGTTCTTGGTAAGGGCATTGACCCACCAATCATCATCTTTGTCAACCAAAAGAAAGGAGCAGATGTTTTGGCCAAGTCTCTGGAGAAGATGGGGGTAAGTAGATTTTTATGGAAAGCAAAACAAATTTATTTGATCAGAGGGACTTTACTTTCATACTATGTTATTACCTCAAATGGTCTGAGAACTGCAAATGCAACTCATTTTTATCATTTTTCTGCGTAAGGTACTTTAATGTACAAGTGTATATATGAAATACTAGTCAGGGAATATGAAGTGGGTTTGAAATATGTGGACTCTACTGTTTTATTTTTCAGAATAAGTTACGCTGTTGTTGGATAAATTGTCATTCAGGCCAGTTTTTCCTTACATAATCTTCCAATTTCACATTTAGGATATGCTCTTAATATTAAAGCGAGATGAATATACAATATGTAATTATATAAAAAACAAAATGGTTCTAAAGTAGAGTCTCTCTGGTTGTGGTAAGTCCATATAAAAGAAAATAGAAGTGTATTACAGCTACGTCAGGCTTAAAAAGAAAAATGGATCATACTTTGTTCAGTTTATAAATTATAAAGTCTGAGTGAAATATTTTTATTCAACTTGATGCTTCAGTATAAGATAATTGTGTCTGAATTACACTTGAGTATGTGATGTATTACAAATGCTATATCTGGATGGGTTTACAGACAATTAAATCATACATTTTCAGCACAATGCTTGTACCCTTCATGGTGGCAAAGGACAAGAGCAAAGAGAGTTTGCTCTGGCTAGTTTAAAGAATGGCTCTAAAGAGATTCTGGTGGCTACAGATGTTGCTGGCCGTGGTATTGATATTAAAGATGTCTCCATGGTCATCAACTATGATATGGCAAGAAACATAGAAGGTACTAACAGTTGCCAGCTTTTTAACTTTAAATTTTTACTTCCACAATACAATAACTTCATTTTACACCTTTAAGATTTGAAATCAAATTTGACATCTCTGATACCGGTACGCTACGTAGATATTATTACAGAACTGCTTTTGTTTTTCAGGTTTTTTTTGACAATGATTCCATTTTCAATAAAAAATCTCCCTAAACTGGGAGGATCCAACTCTTGAAGAATCTAAAATTTCTTGTAATTGAAAAGAAATTTATTAAATTCCTGGAAACCTCTACTTACTGTTAATTAAAATCATATATTTCAGATTACACCCATCGCATTGGTCGTACTGGTCGTGCAGGTAAGCATGGAGTAGCAGTAACTTTCATCACAAAAGAGGACAGTGCTACCTTTTATGACCTCAAACAGTGCCTTCTCCAGAGCTCTGTGTCCCCATGTCCTCCAGAACTAGCTAACCATCCAGATGCCCAGCACAAGCCTGGAACGGTCACTCAGAAAAAGCGCAAGGATGAGACTGTTTTCATTGCATGATTTTTTTTTAATAGTAGTAAAATTGTATATTGTGACAAATATAAAATTCAGTAATAGGACTGACAGTGGCTCACACTTACTCCATTGCTGTTTTTTAATCCACTGCAGTAAATTTACATGAATGCAAGTTGCGAAAAAATAAGATGATTATCACACATAGTCATTTTATTTTTAGAATAATCTGAAAACTTGAATGGAGTTAAGATAATTGTGTTTCTTAGACCAAGTCCATATGTGAAGTCAGAAATGTTAAATGTCTTATATATGCACAATCTCCAAGAAATACACAGACTTGTCCTTGATCAACTTTGGCTGCAAAACATTTTGTGATGATGTTAATGCAAACAATGTCAAATGTGTTATTTTGCCATGAACATTAAATGTTTAGTTTGAAAAGAATACAAAACATGTTTTTGTTTGTTCTGTATTTAATTTTTTGAAAAGTGTTAAAAGGATTTTTTAAAGGATGTCAACTTTGCTAATTTTATCCCTTCAGATGGTTGAACTTATTTGTTAAGTCAATAAAATTACATTTACATCATCTTTTGTAAGTTGTCGCCTTAAGATCCAGTACTCATATGAAAATGGTCAATGTTCTCTGTAAAGATTTGTTAGTAAACGGGAGTGAGTGTTTTTTTTCCTCCATCCATTTGATGCACAGACTCTTAATTAAATAGAAACTGTTTTGACAGTGATTAATTTTTATTTTAACTTGTCTTTAGTTAATCTTTCATATATAAATTGCAATAATGTAAATTTGACCCTACATTTTTTTAGTATATTTTTTACCAAAGTATGTATGTTAGAAGCTGTGAGATAGAGCTTTTTCACGTTGATAACATTTGGAACTGTAACTGATATTAATCATAAAAACATCTTATTCAAAGTGTGCTAAGCATTTTGCAGTGGAGCAATTTTTTAAGAGTTTTGAATGAATGAATTCATTCCAAGGATTAAAATAACATATGAAGGATAGTGCTCAAAATTATACGAAAGAAATTTTACATTTTATGAAAAATGCTATGATAATAAGGTTTAATTATTCCAGAAGAAACCTGTCATAGCAAACTTCAAAATGATGAGCATATTTTTTGTTTTGTACTTAAGATTTTATGCTTATAGACACACTGTTGTTGGCCTGGCTAAAACTATTGTGTAGAGGCAAACTAGAAATGTAATTGGATGGGAATGGACCCAAATTAAGAGGATTTAAGTTACATAGTTATTGTAGATTGAGAATGAGCTGGAGCTGATCTCATTTTCTCCTCTCTACTCTTCACAATTCCACTCCATCCATGGTGAATACCAGAGACTATATGTTTTGAAATAAGGGGACAATGATCTTAAAAGTTAAACGAAGAAAAGTTAACGAAGCAAGCTGTGGGTAGTGTTACATCAAATAAAATGAATCCATTTGATTTCAAATGATGTGTTCAGAATTAACAAAGAATAAAGAAGGGGAAAAATATTATATATTTATATAATAAATTTAATTATATATTATTAGCGGTAGTTTTTGAAGGAAACAAATTAAAGCTCATCATACACCAAACAATGGTAGACTTTTACTAAAAAATATGAATTTGAATATTCTGTTGGTTCACTACTTAAGTACATCTTTCTGTCTCAAAATGATTTAATTTTACAATCAATGCCTAGCTTTTGTGAAAACACTTGTAGCTGTAGTAGGCACATTTTAAAGAAAAGAGTGAAACAGAGTGGAAACCACAAAAATGAATTTGCTCTGTGCTAAATTCAATTCACACACTAATCAACTCCAGCAGATGGACCTAATTTTGTCCTTTTTTTTTAAATATATTCCTTTTTTTGGAATGAGGTAAGTCCTTTCTGTAGTGCTTGCTCTGAGAGTCAAGTTTAAATAACTCAGTTAATAGGAAATTTGAGCAGAATCTTGGGAAATCCTCTTGGGAAAATTATGTGACATCAGTTTTAGCAGATATCTGTCTTTCATGTATATTTCAATTTCAATCAACGAGATGCACATACACACAAATACTATCTTTGTTGTCTCACATAAAATTAGGCTTGGTATTGTGAAATCATCGACTATCAAAAAACTGCATCAACCCAACACTGCGGATTGGTGACTCAATTTAATATACAGTTTATTATTCCCCTTTTTTTGTACCAAATCAGTCAATGTTTTATAGAAGGATCATGCAACAACTTAAATCTCAGTGATACTAGAGCAAGGAGTGAGAAAAGAAATAGAAAGAGATATGTTTAAAAGATGGGGAAGAATAATTGCTCAATTAGAATATTTTTTGTGCTTTAATTATTTTCAGCATTACAATGTGTAATGAAAGTTGTAAGTCACTGCTTATAGGCCAATAGATTCTCTATTAAAGCAAGAGTTAAAATGTTTATCACTCATAAATCAAAAAGAAAAATACGAACTTCTTGTGAATTTATTTGAATTTAGATTCTTTCCAAATAATATTCCCACACGTGGGATCAATGCCATCATTCATTGTTTTATGATTAGGAGATTTATTAGGATAAGATTTATGTAGGTTTGAAGATAAAGGTAAAGAAGGTAATATACATGTAAATACATGTAGACTATCTGGTTCATTTAGCACCTTTTATTAGAGAACCTGCGTAAAAAGTGATGGGATGTTTTGTTGAAGAATTTTGAAAGGCAAGAACGTAATAATTTACAGTGGAACTCAAAAATAAAGACATCTCTTGATCTTTTCATATGCATAAAGTATCGTTTTAGCAAGGTTTGCTGCTATACCCACAAAAGGGACTAAAGAAGAATTTATTGTAATGAATGGGAGATGAGTAGTTTTCGAAAATTTTTGCTCTGAGATGCACAGGTCTTGTGTACCATGCGCAGTTCGCTGGACCACACGCTGTGTGATAGTACTGATACTGTACCAGTGCTCTGGTGATACTGATACTAGGCCTAGATTACGCTTAACAGGAGGAAACTGTGGAGAAATGGCACAAAAGCTTGCGTGCGTCGCTTGTTCGTATATACTGTAGCAATGCAGGCAAGACAAAATGCTCGAGATTTTTTTGTGATGAAACATTTTGGAACTATCTTTCCTTTTTACCCTCAGATCTAGTTGTCATTATTGCAGTGGGGAAGCGGTATCTATACTCTTTATCGCAGAAATAAATTGAATGACTTAATTAAAGGAAAAAATGGGGATTTTCAAATCTGTCATAGTAATAGTTGTAGCTATTCTAGATGTTGTTAAATATGGGTTCCACTGTACAAATATTCTTTCATAGAAAGACTCTCTCTTTATTTTTATAATGAGACTTATGAAAGACCTTAGGAACTAAACTTAACCCTTATCTGGCACCATATATAATTGACGGTATGTATCATGTCAGTAAAATTGCTTATTGTACATCGCCCATAAGAATTTTTATCACTAGAATTTTGTACATGTAAAAAATAATCTTATTCTAAATTGTGGGATGTGAATAAAATCAATCTGAGATATATATTCTGAAATTCATTTCCCTTCAGATACCATTTAAGAATTTTTTTTATCTTTTTAAAGGAAAAAAAAGTGAAGACTAATAGCAGTGAAATTTTGGGTAAGGAAATTTAAATGTGGCCATCTTGATGTGGCAGGTTGTAATCCCCTGGGCTGGCCTAAAGATGTCATAACTGAGGATATGGTAGCCACAGTAAAGAAACTCAATTTTTCTGAAAGAAGAATCACAGTCGAAGAGATTTCAAAACAAAACTTCTATTTCCTACAGGTTATCCTGGACAATTTTACATGTACACTTGCAGTGTATCATTATATGGCAAGGGTCTTGGCAATTAAGGTCTTTTGACACCAGAGATAAAAGTTAAAAAAAAAGCGCTGATTTAAGGTTTTGCTGAAACTTGTGAAAGACAGTAATGACTTTTTTAATCACTTGGTAACAATTGATGGGACCTGTATTTACCAGTATGACCCTTAAATGAAATCTCAACCCCTTCTTTGGAAAACACCCTCATCACCAACTCCCAAGAAAGTGAAAATGACCTGCTCTCCAGTAAAAGAAGTCTGACTTTTATTTTTTAACACTTATGATATCATTCTTTGTGACCATATCCAGAAGGGCAAAACAATGAATGGTTAATGTGTACTTTTATCTTCAGAATGTTTACAACTTAGACGTGAGATATACTCCAAACTTCCTGGAAAGATGTGCTCGGATGTTTTTTTTCCTACCGAACTATGCACCATCCCATCGATTTGCAAATGCTCCAGATGCTGCTGACAGTTGCGGCTTTCACTCAGCTTACTCAAAATCTGATTTAACCCCATCAGACTTTTTTTCAACTCCCTGCATTGAAAATATAACTGGAAGGAACCAAATAGGAGGACGAAAAATATGTTTCTGGTGCAGCAGAGGCATGGCTGGAGGCCCAACCGTATATTTTATTTTGAAACTCAGTTGAACGTCAAAGCATGATAGGACAAGCGTGTCACTTGGATCGTGACTTTGTGATGAAATAAAAGCCAATCGTGGTTTCATCTTTTTCTCCTTCATAGTCATGGACATTACTTATTCTCACCCCTCGTAAAGATAATTAGAACCCTCTTTTTCTTTCACAGTCCATCATCAACGCAAAAAACAAATTAAAATCAAAGGATAATTAGCCTCATTGCTTCCTTTATAAATAATAACCAAGGGTAATAGAGTTGATTGTACCGTTTTTAAGAGCTTCTATCCTCGATGAAAGCTGCATAGAAAAATATACATTTGCTTCTGCCTTTACAGCTACTGCTTCCATTGTAAATGCCCTTACTACGACAAGATTTTCAACAAATTGAACAACAAACAACAACAATATTACTGCTACTACTACTACTACTACTACTACTACTACTACTACTACTACTACTACTACTACTACTACTACTACTACTACTACTACTACTACTACTACTACTACTACTACTACTACTACTACTACTACTACTACTACTACTACTACTACTACTACTACTACCACCAAATGTTGCTGTCCAGCGTGATGAAAGTCACCCAAACAAAATGGAAACATTAACATGAAAAGTAATAACATTATTCGTCTCTTAAAAATAGTTTGCTTATTGCTCTTGAATAATAAGATAAGCTCTACTACTGTCATCTGACCTACTATAGTCTCTCACAACAGAAGAGTAGTTAAAATTGTTGCTACAGAATAGCGTCAAAATGGCGGTCGACCCATTATGGGAAGATCGAGATGTGCGATTTGATGTCAGTTCTAGGTACATTTTCAAAGACAATATCATCCAAACTAGAAGCATTGATTTGATCACTGTGAGCGTATATTGTCCAACCCAAACCTTACCAATATCTTAACTTAGACCTAGATCTGATAATAAAATCAACCAAACCTGGACTTGATACTAGATCTAATATAGATCTAGATCTCAATTCTAGATTTTGACTCATCTCCTTTTGTCGAAAGCAACACTTGAACTATGACATTATGTTCCTTTACACCCATTTAACAAAACTAGAATAAAAATACATTATTAGTTGTGATTTATGATGGGTAAAATCTTCAGATTGACCACTGGCATAGCAAAAAATCATCGAAGACAAACATAATTTTATACCCAGTTTTATATCCTTACATGTGGCAGACGTAAGAATGCTCAAATAGTAGAATTTTGATAGAAAACTAAGAGGAAATGGTAAAAATGTTAATCTAGATTGTACCTATAAATGCATATGTGCGCCTAGTTTGATTAATCCATTTCCTCCCAGATTTTTGTTTTATTTAGGTCCTACCAAATTTGCACAGCAAGTGTGTTTTGGTGAGGAAACCACCAATTTTAAGACTTTTTTGTTTTAAAAATTATTTTTTATGTTTAAAGACCTTTGTTTTTAGCGTCGTAGTTTGAGGGTACAAATTTCAGGTGTTTCTTAGCGTCATCTCTGTTGACTGTTTGCACGTAGATGGTATAGGCCTATATTTTTGGGGTTTTAGGCTTTTATTAGAAACATATGATACATTTCAAGTTATATAAGTTGACCTTTTTTAAAAGGTCTCATGTAGAACTATAAAATGAAATACCTCAACAAAACGAGTATGGAAAAAGCACAAAGTAACTGTATAAATCTTCATTGTTTTATTTTCTTTTGCGTAAAATTTCTATTGTTTTAAAATCCAAACAACAAATGACAAGAAAAACACAATTACAAATATGCAGAGCATACTTTGAAAATTATAAATGAAAATGAATGCAGGCTTCTTTGGATATTGATTGTGTCAGATTTTATTGACAAATAACTAAAACATGCCAATTCCAATTCCAACCAAAATGCAATGTCTTTGACAGTGTAACCAGAACAATAAACTAAAATTTATTTTATGAGAAAGATTCTTATTCATACAAGATGCCTTTTACTTCACTTTGGAGGCAAAAGAGCCCTGGTGTGAATGGAATGTTCGGTAACATTTTTGCATGCACTGGGACATTGCACTTTGAACAAATCAGCATAATTTTTTTGCCACACTGCCAGCATCTCCTGTCTGTAAGACCTGTGTTTAAATGGTAATTTACACCATCACTTTTCACCTTGATGGGAACTCTTTATTGACAGACAGCCCCCTACCAGATATCGGCCTTCCCAGTGCCCGATCTTGTTTATGCCTCATTAGGTACACTCTCACAATGTCCCGTTTGAGGGTCAGCTGATCCACTAGTCTTGAGTTGTATTCAGCTGACTTTCGATAGAAAAGCCAAGTATTCTGTGCAGAGACATCCAAATAAAAAGCAAACAATGGCCAGGTCCATTTTTTGCTTCTCTTTATATACTTGTTGAAATCATCTTCAGATCGCACTTTAATATCAAATGGGGCTCGAAGCTGAGAACCTGGCAGATTGTGGATGGAAACATTATCTAAATCACCACTATCATTATCAATCCCTTGCAGATCATCAAGGGGTTGGATGTAAATATTATTATTATTAGCATTCACAATTGAGTCATCATCTTCAACCATTTGAATAGCTTCATCTACTGATCTAGTGTAATAAGCATAAGAAATCAAAAACAACACTTTTTAATATCTAATTTTTCATAACATAATTCAAGTGGGTCATAATATAGGTATTTGCAATCTTCAATAAATACCTTTCTGCTTTTAGAGCCTCAAGTTCATAGAGAAAACTCAGAAGACCGCATCTTCTCACACCCTCTCACTACTAGTGTCCCATTTATGGGACACTCATTCTAGGCGTTCTCAGAAAAAAATCCTTAAAAATAATTTATTCTCATAATTTATATTTGCTACACATGTATTTTAGTACACACATTTCATTGAATTTGCAAAATAAATGTTTTTTCAAGGATCTACCTACCTTTTAGGTCCTTGGCCCTAATTTTGATGCGTCCTATGAATGGGACTCTAGCAGGAAATGAGTTAAGATCTAAATTAGGATTATATCTAGCTTTTACAGTAAATACTCTTTACTAAGCATAAAGTGTGGATATTTTTCCTTATAGTATATTAGGTGATTGTTGCTAGCTTTCTATAAACAAGGAATTACCAAGTGTGTCACGGGGGAACTAAATTATTTTGATGGATGGGTTACCCCTGCCCCGCACCTCCACAGGTCTAGAGGGAATGTATAAAAATGAAGTGGAAAAGGTAAATGCGTTTTGCATTCTCATATGAAAAGATGCAGGCTATGCATAAAGAGGATAAATGCCCCAGTATATTTAATTAGTATCAATTTATAAATAAAAGAAGTATGGATTTATTAGAAGAGGAGCTAAAAACAACTATTAATGAATCGATTTTTATGCATTTGAAAAAATGTGATTTGAAAAATTACATTTAAATTTAAAGAAATGTTAAATGAAAGAAAAGATATTTTTAATATGACAACATTTTTTTTCAGCCAAATGAAATTTAGACCTGGTGAAAAATTGATAGACCAGCTTGATGCTGTTGAAGATACAAAAGGCAATAACGGAGACAGAGGTAAGTATAGCTGATTGGTAGCCTATGAAACAAGTATGTATTAATCTTGTTTTCTGTTCTTAATATATACTAGGATAAGAATATAATTAATTTTGCAATATTTGAAAAAAAACCCAAAACCAACAGTTTTGAATAAAAAAAATGATCATTATTCCATTTATATTGTCTCAGATTTGTTTTTGGAATCATTACTTCTGATGTGTTTTATAAAATTTCAGTTCATGTTCTACTTTCTTTAAATATAAAAAAAACAATTAATAAACATTGGTTCAAATGCAGATTGACCCTTTAGAATGAAAAAATATTTAGAAAAAATTACAATTATTTGTCAGCTATGTTTTTTATTTCCTTTCTCACCAATTGTGTACCTTTCCACTTTCTCACAGGTCGCCTTATGGTTACCAACTTGAGAATCATATGGCATTCAATTGAAATGCCAAGAGCTAATCTCTGTAAGTGTAAATTAAATTTTGTCCTTTTCAGTGCAATTGTAATCACCTACCCGGAGCAAAGAAGAATGTAAATCTAGTAAATTTTGAAAATGATATGAATATGTTTAGATAAATGCTGCAAACGCAATTATTATTGTTCAACTGCATCACTATTATTGGATTGAAATAAAATTGAAGTTTTACTAATTGCATATAAAGGTTTCTCTGTGCAAAATCATCAATGTAATCCTTATGATTGCTGCAAAGAATATGATTTATAATCTTAAAATACTATTGAAACAAAAACTGATGAGCATGAGACAGTTCTTGCCTCCATATGCTTTTACCCTTATGCTATATTGCTTATAAAATTCTTTTTAAACCAATATGACTTAATTGTGAGTAAGAGGCTCAGCAAAAAAATGAAAGTACATTTTACCACTTTTATGTCATGCTGTCTTCTTTTCACAGCCATAGGCTTCAACTGTGTTATAGGATTATCCACCCGTACAGCCCAATCAGTAAGTTATATTAAAAGAAATATGTTTTTAAATTTAAATATTGATTACTTTAAATTAACAGCACAATGAGTCTTTTATTTTCATTTCACAATTTTTTATGATTTGATTTTTCATAGATCTCAAATTTACCTCAATCTTGAATTAATCCAATCATACTATGTGTTTTTTTTTTCTATGACTTGGAATTGTGATTATAATCCTTCTGTCTGCAAAATTTATATAAGCATACCTAGAACTGTCCTTTTATTTTTTTTTTCAGAAACTTCGTGGGGCTGTAGAAGCTTTGTACATTTTGTGCAAGTGTAACTCAACACGATTTGAATTCATATTTACGAATTTGGTGAGCAAGAAACCTAAATTGCCTCCTTGAAATTTCTCATCATGACATTTAAAATTATTTCTACCAGAATAAATCATTCCTGAAAATTTTTTAAAAATTAACAATCATGCATTTATGATTTTTGAATTACTTTTCTGCTATGATGGGTTATGACAAATGAAACTTCAAATTTTTTTAACGTGTGCAGTCTTGACAATTATTATTGAGAAAAGTTTTGGAATGAAGAAAATTTTTATACTATAAAGTATGATCATATCTATTTTATTTCTCATTGTTTATTTAGGTACCAGGTTCTCCAAGACTATTCACATCCATTATGTCTGTGCAAAAGTAAGTTTGAAAGTGCTAAAGACATAATAAGTTGTCATATTCTTGAAATCTACCATATGCAAAACTGTTCAAGGGTAAAACGCTTTTATAATGAACATAGTACAACTTAAAAAGAAAAACTGACAAAAAACCCCCCCAAAAACACATGGCTGGTTTCAATTTTGCGATGATTTGCTGTGATATCTGAATATCTGCATATTCATAAAGTTTATTTATGTTTTTGCTTTGTTGGAAATTTATTGACGTATTTCATTAGATTTTTATTGTGCATTGAAAAAAATGTTGTGCATATTCTGGTCTCATGTGTTAATTGAATAAAATTACTCATTCCTATCTTCAGAGCTTATG
The DNA here is from genome assembly GCA_033675545.1 of Elysia crispata. NCBI lineage: Eukaryota > Metazoa > Mollusca > Gastropoda > Plakobranchidae > Elysia > Elysia crispata. The sequence continues at coordinate 24,390 of JAWDGP010000739.1, forward strand.
AGACATCAAAATTGTATAGAGATTTGAAACTAAGAGGTGCACTAATCAAAGACAAGCAAGTGAGATTGCTACCACAGGAACAAATTTATGATCAAGTCAATGGCGTTTGGAATTTGTCAAGTGACCAGGCAAGTTACATGTGATTTTGAATACTGCAACTTGGTTGATGCAGAAATGTAAAAAAAGACTTGAAGGAAATCTTCAAGCAGTCCTAAAATTGTCAATAAACATAACATTTTGTATCATTACCAGGTCTTGATGAACTTCCTAGCTATTTTTAGTTAAATCACATGTAGCCAAAATTTGTATTTTCTGATGGTGCAATCCAAAGATTAGTTCAAAAAAACATTTCAAATGATCTCTTCTTTCTTTTCCAAGCTGTGAAAGCTAAAATTCAAGTTCAAGAAAAAAAAATTTATAGACTTTGTTTAAGTCTATAAGGTAAGTAACTTGAAAGTGATTTTAACTTTGTTTTGAATTTTACAGGGAAATTTGGGGACCTTCTACATCACCAATGTACGATTGATGTGGCATGCAAACATCAATGAGTCATTTAATGTCAGCATTCCATATCTGCAAATGGTGAGGCACTTAAGTTTTATTGTCATGTACTTATTTTCAATTCATTCTTGCTTAGGCTTCACATTTTCATTTTTGTTGGACATAAGTTTGAAATAAATTTGATGTAAATGGTGAACAAATCACTCTTTAGCAAGCAAACAGGCCATTGAATTCCTTCTATTGTATTATAGCTTAATTCAATAATTGTCTTCTGAAACATTTCTTATAAAAAAAGAATTTTAAGTCTTGCTACATGAAAGAGACCAATTAAAACATGGGTTGCTCTTTTTTTTTATTTTAATCAATCATTTTCAATTTTCTAGATTGTTAGTTTCATGCTTTCTTCACTTTAACTCATAACTTTGCAGAAAGTTGTGAAAGTGAGAGATTCAAAGTTTGGTATTGCTCTTGTTGTGGAGACATCAGCCATGGTAAGCTCTCATCTACTGTGTTATTCAGAAGCAGTAATTTACACTTTTTTCTGTGATTCAAAGAATTAGATATCACAAATTAAACATTTGAAGTTTAAGATGTAATACGTGTAAAAATTTATTTTCCTATGCATACTTATGTTGAGGTGGTCATATGATTAGTTCAATTCTATGTTTATCAAGAAATACTTAATTCATACACATTGTGAAAGGACATTAAGACAAGAAAAACAAAAATGATTCTAGGATCTGCTGATTTTGGGGGGCATCTAAAACATAAGGTTCTTTGTATATATATTTCATAACTTTAGAATTTTTGAAACTGCTTTTTAAGTCTTCTCCTTTTTTGGTTTGTTAAATTGGACCCAGACAACCTATTACTGAGATATTTATTTTTACATTCAAGGCAATGATAAGTACTCAGACAGGAATAAAGAAGTTTAAAACCTCAATTTTCATGAACTCAGAATTTTAGCTTCTGACTTAATATCTTATGTATATTTATTGATGACCATGCATGCTTGTATTTTGAATAAAGAAGATATTATACTCGTACACATAAGTAACTTGCTCATAAAGGCCTCAGAGAAAAGAAGCTAATATCATAAATACTTTTTGCTGAAACTTCTTATTTTCTTTAAAAATTTGTGAAGGCTTCAAAGGAATTATTCATCAATCAATCAAAGAATTTGAAAATTTGAAAGTTTTAACTCTCTCTCCTTAAAATTTTCCATATTTTAATCTGCTATAAAGAAGTATTTGATTTCTCTATAGAGTGGTGGATACGTGCTTGGTTTCCGCATAGATCCTCTGGAAAAACTTCAAGCTACTGCAAAAATGATCCAGAACCTGCACAAAGTTTACAGCACCTGCCCAATCTTTGGGGTGGAATTTGAAGTTGATGATACGGTTAGTATGGATATGCCAATATTAAAAAGATATTTAATTTGAAATTGAGTATTATGCTATGAGATGGTGCTTCCTTTGTTGACTTGATTTCACTGTCAAATGTGTTCAGTTTATTAGAAGTGTCTGTGAATAGATTCAACACTGCTTCACTCAGCTGATGCATATGTTAAGAGAACATGCTTTAAAAAGAGTTGATTTAGTTGTTTCTTTTCACATTAAAGAAATGTTAGAATATAAACATTTGGGGAAAATTTAAACTCAGTGACAATAATATTATTCAAAACTATAAAGAAAAAAAAAATAAACACATTTGTATGTTTGTTTTCTTGATTTTATGGACTCTTTAAATACTCAATTTTCCATCCTGTCAAATGACTTTTTTTCTTTCTTCTTTTCCTTAACATTAGCCACAAGCCACAGAGGCGATGACAAGGGCACCTATTCAGGATGATGTAGAAGTTGAATATGACAATCAGACAGATGCATTTGCAGTAGGTGTACATTTTTATCTTTTACCGTATCATTCTCAGACTTTACTTAATATAGTAAAATGTATTTCTCATATAACAATAACCCTTGAAGGAAAATTTTTAATAATGTTTATACAGTGTTTCTTTTCTCTCTTTTTATTTGTGTCTTTCTATCAACTAGCAATTTATTTAAATCTTTAGCAATGAAAAGATATTGTTTTTCACCAATTTGTAATTTTGGTCAAATGCATGCTAGTAAATTATGTCTTCATTTGATCTATTTTTTATGAAGCCTATCCATCTAAATATAATTCATATCTTTGCATCAAACAACCCATAAAGAGCATACTATGTCAGGCCGCAAATTTAAAAAAAAAAGAGACTCACCCACTGATAACATTGCTTTTGAGTATGTGATGAATGCTTCTCATTTCTCATTTTCTAAGATAAATAAAAAAAATATTTAAAGAGCAACATTCTATTAATCTAGTACTTCACAAGAATTAATCATCACATGATTATCTTGATAAGTGAAACCATAATATTTACACCCAATTTACTCACTTTTATGATTTTATTCAATTGCTTTAACCTCATTTGATCTTATTTTAGCTTGGTATTACCCTTGTCTTTCTTTGTATTTTGACAGTATTTTTTTAACCCCCATGGTCTGCTTTCAAAGGTATAAGCAGGTCACACTGTTCATGGTTAAAAGTTTTGATACATTTTTCTGTTTCTTTATTTTTAGGCATATTTTGCTGATGGCAACAAAGAGAAAGACAGAGAACCTGTATACTCTGAAGAGCTTGGTTTAGCTGTGGAAAAGTTAAAAGAAGGTTTTACAATTGCTGGTCTTTGGCAGGTGTTAGCTTAGCGAACAAACTTTGCCTTAATCACATGATACATCAATTTGATAATAAGAATCTCTTTAACAGATACATAACGTACACTTGAAAATTTTTACCACTGCAATTTCAAATTTAGGGACAACAGATAGATTTCTACTATATGAAACAATCAAGTACAATTTCATACCTGTTTCCAACAAAACCTAGGTTTAAGTTTTCTGCAACTTTTCTTTTTTTTTTTTTTTGTATTGCTCCATGATCAAAGACGTCAAATACATGCTTTACATTGAGTGATCTTTATCTTGATTTCATAGCAGTGTAAATTCATCATTTTCTGATTCAGCTTGAGCATGAGAAAAATACATTCCTTACATTTTAAAAAAATATTTTCAAAGAATAAAATTATTCAGTGAATATGTTGAGGTATTACAAAACAGTTCTTTTTTTTTTTTTGAGTAGAAAATGTTTTCTTTTGTGTTTTTTTCTGATTTATACATTTTCTTTTTGAATATAATTGTCTTCTTGGATCTTAATTAGCAGTAATGTATAAAACTTTTTTATGACAACACCTGTACTTAATTTGACTGTGGCTGAACAAAGTTGCTATTATTTCTCTTCAGGTTTTTTATGTTTGTAACTTTTACTGAGTAAGGGATTGGAAGAGTGATGAACCACATGTATCTTCATAAAATATTTTGTGCTGAAATGAAAAAAAAGTTATTGAAATGGGTAGATATTATGTAAGTTTGAGTTCAATTAAGAAATAGTAAAAAAAAAATATCTGACTCTGTACAACTTCATCACATATTATATGTCCCAAACTTATTCTTGCACTCTTAACTCATATATTAAACAATCCTTGTTTTCACCTACCAAATGCTGGTTTATGATTGAAGATGTGGCATTCAAGAATGAATGTGGCAATTAAGAAATAGTAAAAAAAAAATATCTGACTCTGTACAACTTCATCACATATTATATCTCCCAAACTTATTCTTGCACTCTTAACTCATATATTAAACAATCCTTGTTTTCACCTACCAAATGCTGGTTTATGATTGAAGATGTGGCATTCAAGTTGAACAGATTGTATGATAACAAATTGGTATTAAGAAAATCAAAGTAATAGCAACAAAAACAAAAAACAAACAAACAAAAGTAACAGACAAAAAAGAATGCAAGAAGAGAACAAAGGGAGAAAAGTGAAAATGAAAAAAAAATCCAGTTAAAGTGCATGAACAAATTTCCCTGAACAAAATTGTCAATCGAAATAACATGGGAGGTTTTCAAAAATGTCTGTATATTTACCATATTTTACCCTATTTTTAAAAATTTATTTACAAAACTATAGCTCAAGTGTAACCTTTGAGAAATCACAGCCAAAGTGTTTTTCTCTAATACATGTCCTTTATTAAATTAAAAGAAAACTAGTATCTTTATTCTTATCAGGCCACTGCAGAGAAAATTGAAAAAAAGAAACAACATGACTCAACATGAAAAAACATCAAACAAAAAAACAAACAAACCGAACAACTATATAACAATAAATTAATTATGGAATGAATAAATTGAAAGAAATCCCTGTAAACAATGCTTAGATTTAAACCATACATTTGTAAGCAAATTAGACTTCAGAATCTTTTGTGAAAGAAGACGTTGTGCATAAAGTCAGAAATCAAATACAACCTATTTTGTTGCAGTGTGTCAAAACAGAAATAAAGTTAATAAATATTTCCTTTGCCCATCATAGCCATGAAGATCAATAGATCACGTATGAACTTCATCATACCTGGTGAAATCAATAGAACAGGTGCAGAACTGATTATCTTATTTTGGGTCAATACAATGATATCATAAATTTGGTTTCGTCGATCTAGCCCACTTGCTTTAAGTTGTATTGATTTTTGATGCATCTTCTGTTACTTTCTCTCTAGTTCCCTCTCGCCATTTATTTCTCATCCAAGTATCATCCTTAATATTGTCCCCATGTTAAAATCAATTATATGTCCCACTATAAAATCAATCTCTAAACCACATGAGTCTGACGTTGAGTTAAATATCAACAAGCAGATGACTGAGAGGCTAAAAAAAGATAAGGAAGACTGCTCCAAATAACATCAGGTGTGGTATCGTTATCCAAACTGATTATTGTTATTAGACTACATACTTTATATTTTATTATTGCTGTTAAATAATCGTTTCTACCAATGCCAATCCCTCTTAACTTTAAAATTTTAAATATTTACAAATTTTTTTCTAATTATTAAACGACGATCACATAGTACATAATAAAAAAATGGCAAAAGACGAGTATACCTGATCGCCTTATACTATTTTGTACTCTATCATTTTATTTTCTTTGGGTATCGTTTATATCAACTGTTTCCAAAATATCCTCTCCCTAAATTTAACTTGAGAATATATTTCTGTCTTTTCTGAAGTTTCAAAATTCATAGTGCGAATGGTTATCTAAAATTGAAGAAGATAAAACTTGCACATCCTTACGAGAAGTGCTGCTTGCTCGTCTGTCGTAAAGGTTGTGCTGGTTACCAAGTTAGCAATTCACTTGCGTAGGTTTATGTAATACCCAAGCCGTCAAACTCTTTTTTTGAAGGGGCCTAGAGATTTTTAATACAGGCTTTTCTCTCAATGAATGGCAAAGTGGCACGTACTGACGCAACGATAAATTTGGGTCTAATAATGTACCACAGCAAGCAAGCGTTTTTGGAGTCATTTTCTCTCTCAAAGCCTACTTCTAAAACCTTCTAGACACTATCCAAACTTAAATTCTACAATTTTTCTCTAAGTGTATCCCAGTTGCCTGCCTCCTATTATATGAGTCCATTTCACTTCAAACCCCACCCTGGATTACAAATAGTACTTCCCAGGTTGTTTTTTTTATACCTGAAAAAATAAGGTGAAAAAGCATAATTTTTTTGATAAAATGTTTATTCAATTTTAATGAAATAGAAACCTGGTATAAAATCATAAGCATGTCATAGTCATAAAATGCACCCATAGGATTTCGTTTACCATCATTATCGATAAACAGGGATTTGACATTGTTATCATCGTCATCAATATTAATATTATCATCATCACCGTCACCATCATCATCGTTATTATTATTATTATTATTATTATTATTATTATTATTATTATTATTATTATTATTATTATTATTATTATTATTATTATTATTATTATTATTATTATTATTATTATTATTATTATTATTATTATTATTATTATTATTATTATTATTATTATTATTATTATTATTACTACTACTACTACTACTACTACTACTACTACTACTACTACTACTACTACTACTACTACTACTACTACTACTACTATTATTATTATTATTATTATTATTATTATTATTATTATTATTATTATTATTATTATTATTATTATTATTATTATTATTATTATTATTATTATTATTATTATTATTATTATTATTATTATTATTATTATTATTATTATTATTATTATTATTATTATTATTATTATTATTATTATTATCGTCATCATCATCATCATCACCATATAATATTATTTTCATATTTGTTATGCTTCAATATTGTAACAGAAAGAATAGCTTGACTGATAGCTGCACATTTTAAGCTGTCTTATGTTTTTTAAACTTCAAGTTTAATTTTTATGTCATGGAAAGTCAAGATTATAGGTGACAATTGTAGTTTTCCATAAGCTTCTGTAATAGAGGATTTTCTTATTTTACAATACGGCTTTCCCTAAAAAGAAGTGGTTGATCACTTTAATGTATTCATTCTGCATCGTAGAAAAAGAATTATCGAGCCCTATATTACACCTTGTATGGTTGCGACTGAAGTGAATGAGACCAGTGGCCTCTTTGCAAGAGCGTACAGGGAAAGCCAAAACAATATGTGAATGCCTGAATTGATGGGCGTTCACTCTGAAGAAAACATTACATTAAGGCACCAAATTTGACTCAGCTTGATAACGACGTAGTTAATCAAGAGTAATACACAATCATGCACACAAACTAAAAGGGGTTATTCCTTTGCGTAACACATTTACTAAAAATAACGGTTCTAAAAATGATTCAAAGCTATGTTCAAAACTCCTCTTCGAAACGACTTCTAACTTTACATTTTCTTTGTGAAAATGTGTGCATTTGATCTGAATTAATTTTGAATTTATGGAAGACTTTGAAACCTGTCGAACTACCGCAATTGCGGTATTGCGATGCGATATATAAATATTTTTATCGTCTATCTCAATGTGTCATTTCAGTTAGAGGGAAACAAATGATTGAGGAGGTTTTAATATTAACGGTAAACGTTTCATAAAATGTTAGACATATACTTTATAGCTAATCTTTAATCAAAAGCATTTCCGTACCCCAAAATTAATGACGTTTATCCTAATATAAAATGGTGTTATAGGAGCTTTAACCACGCAGCTCTATGTGACATGCGTCGCCTGAAGTAGGATCGTACATAACTTTCCTCTAGAAATCAATGACTGCATGCATTTTTTCACCATTTCAATAGCAAGCTGAGTGACTAAGGTGTAAGCAAAACGTAAAATGTGCAAAGGGGACAAAGCTAAGAGAAAAGAGCAAAAATGGGTTGGATGAAATAATTATGCATAAGCATGATTGTAATAATCACTGCTATTGGTGAATTAGATGAAATACTAATTAAACTTAAGAAATACCTTGATTGTCCCAAGATAATGATCTAGAAATCACGACAATACTTTATATGCTGCATGTACAATTTCTCAATTTCAGTAGCAGTACAATTTGCTTTTAAACTTCTTGATAGTTACCTAAAACCTATCCTTTCCCATTTGCATCTTTTGTTTACAGTGCGCTTAAAATTCTATCTAATCCTAAAATAGCTTTAAATTCCATATTCGTGTGTCCCTTTAAGAAACTTCAAAGTAATTATGAATATTATAAAGCGAATGACTTTTGCCCTCCCCTGTTTTACTCAAATAGTTTTTTTTTCTGTTATCAACACACAACATAGTCATAAAGAAAAGTTTTCATGCACTCTATGAGATATAACGTAATCCATTAGCTAACCAATATGTGAACCGCAAAAAAAAAAAAATGCACTAAAAATGAATCATTGGGCAAAACATCTTCAGAATTGGATATAGCTTAAAAAAGTGACGCTTATCTAACTAGACTTTCGAATTTGAAGACAACTGAAATGTTGGATTTCAACAAGAACCTATAATTCGCTTTTAGCTTTTGTTTCGAATGGATTGCTAATTTGCGATGAAATTAAGTAACATTTATCTAAAGCCTTTAACAGATATTTCGTGTTAATATTATAAAAAAATAAGCCTTCCCTTTATCATTTTAAACCAAGCAAAGATTTCAACAGAACTTCCATTGTTAGGTATATTGTGTACTATTGAATGCATAGCAAGATTAGTTTGAACCAAAAAAAAAAAATGAAAACAAATTAAAAAAAATACAGAAACAAAAGAAAAATTAAAGAAAAACCGTCATCACGAACTTGTTTCAGCATGTATGTTTCACGTTATTTAAGCAACAGAATTGTTTGTGAGGTCACTGATGTTTTTCAATCTCACTTCACAGAATATGTAAACACTCTATGGAAATCTTCATTTTGTATTTAACTGTATTCATTGTGCATCATCCGACCCTCTTCCTCCATAAGCTTTGAATAGCCTCTATGACTTCCCATCTGGGACGAGTGGAAGCGATTGTAGATGACAACCACCAGGCACAAGACAACCACTCCAGCCATAGCAATTATGACGACCAGACCCAGCACTATATTCTCCTCAGTAGCAATCTTGTCAACGTTAGGCTGCAGACATGTGGAAAGGGGATGGAGTGGGGATGAAAGGATGTCTTGTTTACGACTTTTGCTACGGAGAGTAGGTTAACTTAAGGAGAAACAAAGCAGGATACAAGTCAAATTGCCAAGGAATTTCAAAATCAGTGGACATACGGGAAAACGCAATCCTCAATATACAAGAATAAGTAAAGCAAAATTAATCCAGTTCTCATCTTTCTAGGAAGTCGTACACAAAATTTTTTTTCACTAACACACACAAACACACACACACTCAATACAGAAAACACAACCAATTACTTCTTCATTATCTGAATGTATGGGAACGGGAAGATTTACAGATAAGTACATGTTTATAGCACTTTTAGCAAATTCATCATGGTTGGTCCAGGCTCATGTTTCAAAACTTGATTCATTTGTTAGCAGTAAACCTTCCACTTTCAGTCCCTTGACGATCAATAAAGCTTGACTTGAAAACAATTGGAAGATCTAGATTGTTTGAATCTCAAATGATAAAATTCTTTCCCATTTAAAATCCAAAACTACACGTGCACACAGATTCCGCAAAGATTTGCATGTCTACAAAATCTGTACAATGGTAATAAAAATAGGAACTAAAACTCAAAAGTAAAATCCCATTTACCGCGCATTTAAAAAAAAAACAAAAAACAAAAAAAAAACTGGATGACACCCAGCTGCATGCGAAAAGCAAAAATTTAATCTATTAATGATTTTAGACACTTACACACACAGATTATATGTCCACGATCAATCATTGTAGAAATAGGTTTCTTGCAGCTATTACTTACTTACTTACTCTACAAAGCAAAATGTACAACTGATTACAGTTACTTAGCTACTAAGACCTTTACCTTGTCCAACCCATCTCCAAACTGTTCCCCTGAGTTAGAACCAGTGGGCGAGAGGTCCATATCATCTTGAAGAAAATCTCCCATTCCCTCATCTTCTGAGTCCTCATCTGTTTCACCATCTCCCCGTCCTTCTTCTTGCTCCTCTTCCTCTTCATCTTCTTCATTATAATCGCTGTCGTAGTAATCATAGCTGTAATCTTCATACTCATCCTCAATTTCTTCTTCCAACTCCTCGAGATAATCTTCTTCATCCTCGTACTGGCACAGTTCGGTCATGTTACAATTAGTGTACACTGATGTTGCGTTTTCCACAAGCTCAACCCAAGGTTGGAATCTGAACGAGCAAACAGCAGATAATTATTAGCGAATTCGATGATGCGTGTTTTCTTACAATGCGATATCGGTAGGAGTAACTACATACTATATGACCTCTGGAAAGAGATGCACGCCATTAAATTATACTTGGATTTTGAAAAACGAAGAATGAGTAGAGCAGTATAGCTGTATGAAACGAAAATATGAATTTTGCTTATAGCGATATCGTGGAAATAAGATAACCGATCGGGGCTAAAACATTTATTCAATATAATTATGGAAGTCCACAATGATCTCAATAAAAATAATCTTGTGTTTAGTGCTGGAGGAGGCGTTGAATTCTATCTCATACAAAAAATATACTAATAGTGTTTCCTGACCTATAAAATTCTTTTCTTTTTTTTCCTAAACGAACCCTTATCTAACAACACCGAAAAAAATACACAGGGCCAACCTTTCGAGAACGATCATCTGGTCGTAACTGCAGGAATCATCCGCACACAGATATGTTTTGGTCATCTTAAAGATGGAGAATACATGTTGTGAATAGATTACCAAACATAAGCAATAATAACAATCATTAAATCTACCTATCTATCTATCTATCTATCTATCTTTTCTATAGATCTATATAAGCACACACACACACACACACTAAAATGGCTTAGAAAAAGAGATTTATGGAGAGAGAGCGAGAGAGAGTAAGAAAGAAAGAAAGAGAGATAGATAGATAGATAGATAGATAGATAGATAAATAGATTGATAGATAGATAGATAGATAGATTGATAGATAGATAGATAGATAGATAGAGAGAGAGAGAAAGAGAAAGAGAGAGAGAGAGAGAGAGAGAGAGAGAGAGAGAGAGAGAGAGAGAGAGAGAGAGAGAGAGAGAATAATTGTAGAAAAGAAGGAGAGAGGATAATAGAATAATTATATGGAGCGAGCGAGTCTGATAAAGAAAAAGAAAGAGAAAGAGGAAGGAAAAAGAAGATAAAGGAAAAGGGGAGAGATAGAAGAGGGAGAGAGAGAGAGAGAGAGAGAGAGAGAGAGAGAGAGAGAGAGAGAGAGAGAGAGAGAGAGAGAGAGAGAGAGAGAGAGAGAGAGAGAGAGAGAGAGAGAAAGAGAAAGAGAGAGTGAATATCATACGACTACTGAATATAAGTTTGGTAGCCAATATTTTAGGCGATGATTTATGAGTCAGAATTATTATTGCTTGTATCTGTCTTTCTTGAGTCTTGATTTACAATAAAAAAGATGCATTTTTTAAATTATTACTTGGAAGCGAGATACCCGGTAAATGCACATCATTTTCTTCACCTGATTGAGCTAGACCTAACACTAATAATCAAAAATAAAACAAAACAAAACAAACAACAGAAAAAAAAACAACAACAAGAAAAACCCAAAACAAATAAAAACAAAAATTAAAAAAAAAAAACAAAACAAGAAACACGAACGATTTAACATTAAACTTAAGTCCTTTCATATTATTACCTTGGCTGTGTAACTCTCGCAGAAATTGCCATCGTGCTTGCCAGGTTTCTGTATTAAAGATGGTCACAAAGGAACTCTTACTTTATAGAAAATCACTGATCAGTAAACTTTTGACAGTATTTAAAGAGTTCCAGAGCATCAATTTAAAACAGTAATAATTTGATCCGTTCAACAAATTAAACAACGAAAGCTGTTAGTACAAATCAGAACAGCTTCGTGCCGTATTCTATTGTAATACTTATGGCTGTATTGTAAAACAGTGTGAGATTTTAATTTTGGACTAATCATCATTGCAAAACACTCTTATTTCGGGTATATCAGAATTCATGAGTTACTGTATAACTTGAATTATGATTGTTATGTATCATGTTTTATGCTTCTATTAAACTACAAGATATTTATCAGCCTTTCAATGATATACACCATATTTCATTACAACACAGTTAAGTGCCGTGAAAATTACCATAGGTCGTGAACAGGCATGCATTTTTTTTTCTAAACCGAAGTTACAGTGTGAACTTCCTTTATGGATCAGGGAATGGACTGCCTCCAATGCGGGTCGCGGACAATAATTTCTTCAATATAAGTAAAATGAAATTAGATAAACATATGGTGCTCCCATATTGATATTAAAAAAAGGTCCAAATAAAATACCTTGTCAATTGGTGGAAATGTGTTAACGTATGTCGCATACAAAGCCTCCAAAGTGCGCGTATAGCATCTCTTGTCTGTAAGACCGAATTCCGACAGGTCGCACAGCGTCTTAACACTGGCCATCAGGAACGACAGCTCCTGGAAAGTTTAGAAACAGGCTATGCCAGTCAGAATGAAGATCCTTTAACCGCTCTCTATCTATAGTCTATGAAGCCCACAATCTCATCACTAATCATCATAATTGAATCATATAATCAGTCCATAGATTAGTCACCATTTTTAGCAATATATGTTTGAGGTTAAAAATACAAGCATCATTGCCTGTCTAATACTTTTGTACATGCATATCATTCTTAAACAATTTAATCACAAACTAAACGTGTTTGAGAAAGAGGAATCATGTCTGAACGCAGTTTTGTTTTGCAAGAACGCATCCATGTACTCAGTTCTCTCCAACCCAACAGCCGTCCAAACTCTTGCTGTTTGCTAAAACGCCAGAACTTTATACGTCACAATTCGAATTGTAAAGAATGAACACTGCTGTCGAGAGATGTAATGCATACATCCCCAAAATAACAAAACAAATTACGTTAAAGAAGATGTAATAGGAGGAAAAAAGTTTATTAATATACATAAGTAAAACTCAAATTTGTATTATTATACTTAACATTTAACTCCAAGCCACAGTACTTGTAACATGTGTACATCAGTATTTTGAAGTTATCATGCAGCAATTACTCCAAAAGGGTGATTTTATTATCATGGATGAGAAATAAGATTTGCTATAGTAAACAGTCCTTGTTTGAAAGAAAGATTAAACAATGGAGAGGGAAAGGAAATCACATTTGTGATCAAGGAAAACCATTTCGCATAGTTCATTCTCTTGCATTCATAAACAAAGAGAAAGACTCAAACACGATGTTATAAATTAAGTATCCTTACACACTTGAAATGGTCGGAGTCTGATACTATCGTTTTAAGATGAGGCAACAGTAATTTTGTAGCAAGATAACCATTGGCCCTTCATTTCCGACGAGACCATTACCTTGTGCTTCACACGTTGAAAATTATTTTTTGTATCCCAGCCCTCTTCTCCCCCACAAACACACACAAAACAAGAAAAAAAAGGTCAATGGTGTCTGATCGGTGTGGGTTCTGGGACATTTTTCGACCATTCCGTTTTCAGTTTTGTTTCAACTGAATCTTGTAATTGCGAGCTAAATCAGATGGCCATGTTAATATTGTTTGATCTGAACTCATTGAAGGCTCAGGGTTGAATTGATGCAAATCATGCTAAGTGATATAATGTTTAGAACCTTGGCATAGCAGTCAGTGAAAATTAATAAAATCGAATTATCCAAGTCCTCTACTGACGTGCTTTAAAACAGTTGGTGGAAGTCTTATTAGAAAGCTTGTATTTCTTGTCACGTATTTTTTGCACTCAATTTCTGATCCTAAGGCGCTATAATGTATTGCTGCGGTCATCTGTTGGTTTTTCTTTACTGAAAGGATCAATAGCGATGTTCCTTTCCAGCGTTGTTTACAAAAATCATATTCCTCTTGTAATGTCATCTAAATGCCCCTCACGAAGTTTCATCGGAGCATATTTATTATTACTGATTAATAAGGATGTAAACGGATCTATGAATAAATTGGGATACGATGAAGAAAACAAATATTTTTATTTTTCATAGACTATAAAAACATGACCACCAGGAGCAGATATTTACCTTATTTTCACACGCGTTTCGAGTTGTCCAGGTTCTCTCCATGCAAGACCACATTGCTGCAGAGCAGAGAGGACCATCCAAGTAGAACCGGTCCATTCCGTCCATTATATCCTGTACAAAGAGAGAACCGATCATTAAGAATAATAACAACATGGTTTCTTTTTCTGTTATGCAAGATATATAAGATCCTATCGACTGGCGTATAGAATTGAGCTTGATTCGTGAAAACACTGTCGATGTTGAATGACATAACTTAGGCTCACCATGGCTAATTCTCTTTCCTCTCTTTTGCCAAGCGATTTTACCATGGAACAAAAACGTTTTATGAAGGCTTCAAAGTTTCTAATCCGACTATTTTGCATTATTTACTCCGTGCCTATTAAAATAATACAAACGGTTATAAGCTTCCTTATAATACCTTGAGAGAAATCTGGCAGGCGTTTAATAATAATTATTTAAAGCTACACAGGGGAATTATTAATTGGGAACATAACATTGTTCTTTCTCTTTTGTTTTATTTTATTTTATTTTGTGCTCCTTTAAGAAACAACACTCTTTTTTAACAACCAAATTTTTAGTTTTCGACAACTGATGAAGCAGAGCCATGTCGCGCAAATTTTTGCAACTGCTTAATTTATTTCAAAGACAATTTCCGGGTGCGTATTAACTTTCCGTAACCACAGAATTTATAAAAAGGCTCCCGTTAAACCTAAAATAGGCTTGATAGGCTGGAATGCGACCCGATTACCAAAAAATCCAAGCCGGGATTTGAACACTATACCTTTGATGAGAAGTTCATTGGTCTAACCAACTGAGTTGTGTAAGGAGAACTTCTTTCACTGATTTATTTTGAAGTTCAAGTAGGCCTTAGATTGAGATGTGAAAGAATAAGCCGAAACTTAGATGCACGGTCACATACCTCTCAATGAAACGACCTTTCACACTAATATTAGACCGATTTCATAAGGCAATGACACAGACATGCAATCAGGCTGAGAGTTAGTGATTAAATTCTTTTTCGTTGATTTAAATAAGTCCAAATCAAAACAAAACCACTACAACGTAGAATCAGGTGAATTGTACTTAACGAGAAGTCCTACTTTCTCCACTCTTTCAGAATCAGAATCTATTATCTATTACGTGACAGCAATGAAGACTGTCATTGCTCCTTACTGATGCCTCGATCAATGAGGAGCAGTGTGGGAGTTGTCATTCCATACCACAAAGGGCGAAAGACAAGTCATGTTTCGGCTTCTCACTACTCTGATCCTATGGGTCGCCCTATCTGAGGGTATGTACGAGTATTCAAAAGTGTTTGAATTTCAACTTATTAATATTTTTTAAAAATCGATGTACGGTTTAATACAAGATATGGGAAGGAATACAAACGCACCAACTTTTAATATTTTTTGATCATATTTTGAATCATGGCTGGATCACAGGAAAGACGTTATAGAGAAAGCCGATCTCTATCGGTCATATCAGCAGCCTAAGAGACAAAATTATTCGAATTGATTCATAAAAGCAAATATGCTAAAGAGATATTGATTTACCAAAGATGGCGACTTGCAAAATGCTTGTAATGTAAGTCCCTTACAGAGAAGCTACCAAAACACACAGGAACACGAGTTGTGAACACTCGGTCTATTATCAGGTTATATCTAATCTGTGAGATTTTGCAGTTCGGGTAATGCCTGCGACTCACAGTACTTGTGTGAGGCGAATTCTCCACAGATTTCTACCTGAGCTTAAGCCAGAGCTTAAAAAGACGAACAGAGAATTCACTTCTCATAGAATTATACTTCCTGTTTTACTTCACAACTACACGGACGTTTGAAATATTTCCTGAACATATGTCAGTTTGTAATACTATACAATGTTTTCTATTTCAATCTTCAAATCAACTTCTTTGAAGACTAATTATAATTCAAGACCAGGTATTTCGGTTCATACGCGAATTCTTTTTATAAGAGATTTTAATGTCATAGAAACGTCATCAGTAAAGTTTGTCTGCATTTAATTTTTTACTTATAGAAATACAAATGTTATCGTAATCATCTACACATTAGTCCAACATCTTCGGAGGAGTCATTACGACCTTCCTTTTTCCTCAGCCTCGAAGATCGTGATTCAGAGCAACCCGAACTACTTGCTCCAAGATCTGACGAAGACGCTAACTTTAAGATGTTCCTTGCTGGATACCGCCACCACCACCACCACGATGATTGGGCGGAGAGATGCAGGTGACCTCACAGAGACCCAGTACGACGTCCAGTCGGTGACAGCCATTTCGGTGGTGAGGAACAGCCAAAATGAACCTGTAGCTAACCTGACAAGCCAACCCAGCGCTGCCGTTCCATTAACAGACTTGAAATCTCTTAAAGTGAGTGAATATGATAGTTTTTTTTTTCTTTTTCTATGTTTTAACCCTATTTACTTTTCGCTACAAGAAGACGTGTTAAATCAAATGCAATGTGAGATACCTAAAAGAAAATTATTAAAAAAACCCAAACATGTTTTTAGTCTTCAAAACTAGTAAGTTGATTAATAACCAAGGCTTCAATGAATGTGTTTTTGCCCTATTGTTTAGCTTTTTGACAATGAAACCCTTTTTATTTAATAATTGTATCATCTGAATAATTATATGAGCTTTGGCAGGTCTGCATTTCTGGAGCTCTTGCTGCAAACCGGGCACTATTGTTATGCAAAAATATAAATTGTAATGCAAAAAGAGATAGAAATTCCCAGATATATGGTCAGAAGAGGAAAAAAAGACGGTATACTCATACTCAATAAAGGAGTGTTTAGAAAAAAAAATGACATAGTTTTGACATATACGTGCATTATATAATATCCATCTTTCTTTCAAGCTTCCAACCTCATCCTAGGTTTCACCAAATTATTTCTAGGTGCATGGAAGTCTAGGCAAGAACCACGCCTCATCACCTAACTCTGAGCACGCCTTCCTCGAAATGCAATGGGATCATCCTGGCCAAAACCAGACGGGAGGCTACACGTGCTACATTTATGCCGTGGATGCTCAGGGGCAGAATATAGTTTTCTCCACTTCAGCTGAAATTGGCCAAGAGTTTCCCTCTGCCGACGATATGCTAAGCCATATTAGTCAGCTGGAGAAAACCGTAGATGCTCTTGAGCAACGTCTCCAAGCTGTGGAGATCAAGTTGGGCCTGCTCAAACCACCTCACGCCGAGGAGGGGATGGTGGTGTGCGAGGACTCAAACAACTGGAACCGTGACCCGTATGGTAACAACGGGCGTTACGTATTTCACAATGTTAAGTTCCAGACGCCGTACGATAAACCTCCGATGGTGAGTCTCGGTATTGACCTCCTGGACGAGAGCAGCGACGCTTATCTCCGCATCCACACAGACATAGATAACCTCACCAAAGACGGCTTCACAGTGAGATGTGGCACCTGGGCCGACACGTATATTTTCAAGGTCCGCGTACGCTGGGTTAGCGTCGTGGCTTAGGTTTGCTTGCCCAAGGGCAAACTCAGGAGATTTCAACATGGGACTTTTACAGGAAAGAAAAAATAATCGTAAAAGCAAAGCCAAAATAAAAACACTTAATAAATTTAAAGATATGGCCATGTGTTGTTTTATTTCACGTGCAAATCCATATTATGAACATCGTTGTTCATGATAATTCGCGTTGGGTGAAACTCATAATGAATGACTAACAGAAAAACGTGAGTAATTGATTAATAGAAGAGTAATCTCACCACAATACCAATCAACTTCATAAATATATCTTAACGCGCTTTAACCTGGGATGGATCTTTTATAATTTCTTTATCAATTGTCGATCTCTGTAATTGTCCAACCTTTCTGTCGACGAATGATAAAGTGCAGATGTCCAAACAAGGAACTTTTAGAGGTTCAAGGTGGGAGTGTGTATAGAGTTTTGAGGCCGGCGAAACATTGTTCGGTTGAAATCGAATGTATCAATTAAAGATCAAGAAATGTCACACTCAGTACTTTCGCACACAACAAAAACTCATTGTTTATTGTGGGAGTTTTTAAAACATTATTTGAACCAAATATGTACACCCATAATATACCTCTCTCTCTCTCTCTCTCTCTCTCTCTCTCTCTCTCTCTCTCTCTCTCTCTCTCTCTCTCTCTCTCTCTCTCTCTCTCTCTCCCCTCTGTCTTTGTCTGTCTGTCTGTCTCTGTCTCTCTGTCTCTGTCTCTCTCTGCCTCTCTCTCTGTCTCTCTGTCTCTTTCTCTCTTAAATTCTATCCATCTACCTACAATAACATAGTCCCATTTCACTTTGCCGATCTAAAAAAAAAAAACGCAAGAAACTTCCTGGTTCAAATCCTTTCTTTCATAGGGGTAATTGTTTTCTTATAAATTTCACAATCTTTGAACGAGCTGGAAAAATTACTTAAAAAAATATTATATTTCTCTGCCTATGGAATAGATGTGAAGATAAACAAGAAATATCAAATATGAAAGATACATCTCATGTTTAAATTAGTGTGACTTTTAAAACACGTTGGCCGTTCACATAATTTCCATTTTAATGTTATTAAGACGTTTTAGATCTTTCTGCTATATCTGTTGAGATACCTAGGGCTAGACTCATTCTACAAACCGGTCTTCGAGTATGGGAACGCAACTGAGAGGTAGAAGTTCATTCAGTAACCAATTTTATTCTAAAAAAAAAAAAAAACCCACAAGTTTAAACATTAAAGATTACACCGCAGTTAATGAAAAACTTCGTCTTTGATCCTATCGTATACAATCTTGCCTCTTCTTCTTCTGCCACTTGTCGCAACTATCATCTTCAAACAATTCATTCTTCTCCATAGCCTTTTATCTTTTTCTTTTTTCTCTTTTCTCTCACTTTTAAATATCGCTTTTGTCTCTTCCACATCCTTTTTATAATTTTTGAAATATGGAATTAATAACAGTGCGATTCAATTGGTGCAATTATTCTAAAGCCCACGAAAATTACCCAAAGCGGTGGAAGAGAAAACTTGACTGATTACACATTAAGCGAATTTTTACGCACAAGTAGGCATAAATTATTCAGCTGGCAAACCGTTCTAGGATTCTAATTCTAGACCATTGGACAGAAAATCAGAAAGATAGAGAGATACATAATAGATCAACAGATAGATAGATAGATAGATAGATAGATAGATAGATAGATAGATAGATAGATTGATAAGAAAAAAGGTTCTACTCGGAAGAAGAAACGGAAATAACAGAAACGTGGAAATGTTGTGAGATGTTTCTTCACAGAAAAGAAAGTATACGATTTTGAAAAGTGAGGATTTTACTGAGTACAAAAATACTGCAAGAAAATGAAAGAAGACACAAACATTTTTGATGAATCAGGAAAAGACGTAAGTTCTCAGAGACACGCTAAAGAAATGTTCAGAATCTCAATAAAATATGCTTCCCAAACGAAAGACAGTGAAAGCAGTTACATTATTTAGAAGTAATAAAACTTATAGGCACCTACGCAGAAAACTTTGAACGAAGAAAATGGAAATATTCAAACATGATACAAAGATTTCATGAAAACATTGATAAAGTTTTGCAACAACACGTTCAAGTCTCAGAGAGCCAACATTTGACACCATGAGAAATGTTGAACTTAGAAAACACAAAATGATAAATAAATGAACGTTTTGCACAAGTCTACAAGCCTACAGTTTGACAAAAAGCGCAGCCTCTTTTTCACAAAAAAAAAACAAAACAAAACAAAACAAAAAAACAAAAACCAAAAAAAAAAAAAAACCAAAAATAAAAACAACAAAAAACAAAACACAACTGATCGGTTTGAAACCTTGATCTAAATCACAGCCTTTTTTTGTTTCGGTCACCAGTGCCATTTAGATAGTGGCCATCATCATGCAAAATTCCGAAATAATTTAGAAATTCGTAACTTTTTTGAGCCTGTCTCATAATATTGATTGAACCAACCTCTTAACTTTACCCAATAATGTTTTTGTGTCATGCTCTGCACACAGTCCAGCCGGTAACTAGACGCTTCGCCAGGAAGGCAGTAGAAAGCCGATTCTAGTCATCACCGTGAAATCTAGATCTAGTATCTGGATCTTGTTGCAAAATAGAAATATCCTTAAAAGTTGATCCTTACAAAAATTTCCCAGAAATATTGGCATCATGTTCTTTTGTTGAAAAGAAATTCAATATTAACGTATTTTGTTAATTTTTTTATTGTGAAATGAGAATGCGAAAGTGCCAGGCCCTCTTGCTGAATTACTTTCATCATGGAGGCCTAGATAAGTTATCTCACGACAGGTTAGTAAAAAACAAAACAAAACCAAACGAACAAAAACCAACAACCCCAACCCCACTCCAACACACTCCACAAGGAGGCAGTCCTGCAGTCGTCTTTTTGATACTGCTATTGGAAAGAGCTCATTAAAGATAATTATATATCCAATCTTTAGTAATGTTCGAGTGATTAATTATAGAATGACCATAGCTATAGAGACGAAAGGCCTCTTCAGACATTTTCGCTCAGTCTTATCCTGACCTCACGGGATTTATATAACGTCTTCTTATCAATCTGTAGTCGCCGGAGCACAGTACTAGACGAAATCAGCATCTTCACCATCAAAAGTTAAACCAACATGGCAATGATGTTTAAATTTACCAATGTGTTGTGGTGCTTAGTCTCTTTGCAAGCACTATGTGAGGGTAGGTGTTCTCTTTTTTATTTCGGCTCTTTCTGGTAACTTGATCATGGCTAAATTTCGAATACAGTTCTGTTTATTCTGTGATACCTATTCCATAGAGTGTTTTAATCCCATAGCATAAACCTCGTGTATCATTATATCGATATGTAAAATAGGGAGAAAAACAACACATTATTGGAAGCAAAATTCTTTCCTATAAATTATATTTTAAAATGCACTATAAATCTATGTATCTTAAGGACAATTAAAATTTGAAATGTATATTTACTTTTCTGAAAACAATTAAAATGACACGTTGAAGATAATGATTAAAAAAAATAATAACAATAAT
Source organism: Elysia crispata (assembly GCA_033675545.1). Taxonomy (NCBI): domain Eukaryota; kingdom Metazoa; phylum Mollusca; class Gastropoda; family Plakobranchidae; genus Elysia; species Elysia crispata. The sequence goes on from JAWDGP010000739.1 coordinate 45,543, forward strand.
AAGATACATGATAATAGGGCTAGGCGAAAAATGAGGACCATCTATTCGAGCTTTTATAGATCACCTGGGCAAGTCAAATTTGACATTATGTTGTACATTTCCGGAAAGGTTAGAGTAAGACTATTATTTTCCACCAATTATTTTATTTTGAAAATTAAAGGCAAAAATGTATTTATTATTTTCTTAAAAAAAAGGTGGGGATTAATGGAAGGAATGAAACTGGAAGTAGGCTTAATGTGTAGGTGGCGGCAGTTTTAAATCCGTCTGGAATAGATGTACATGTTACAGTGTAAGATCTAAGCAAAGAATCTGAAAAATTGCTTGGACATAGATTCTATATGTATGTCCTAGATATTACAGCAGCTGGACTCTACCCAAAAGATTAAGATTTAGATCTAGATAAATTTTTAGGCTTAGAATTTCAAAAGGATTTAAGTTTTAGATCTAGATTTTGTGTTTAGAAAAAAAAATTATCGAGATATCTAGATATTAGATAAAGATAGATAGGTGGACGCATATATCTGGATCAAGTTAGTAAAAGGATAGATATCAAGACTTTTTATAAGCTTATTTAATACACACAAGCACACCAGCTCCGGCAAATTGACACGACGGTGCGGTTCATAGAATGGGTTTTTCAGCTTTAATAATAATAATAATAATAATAATAATAATAATAATAATAATAATAATAATAATAATAATAATAATAATAATGATAATGATCATGATGATGATGATGATGATGATGATGATGATGATGATGATGATGATGATGATAATAATAATAATAATAATAATAATAATAATAATAATAATAATAATAATAATTAAAAAGAAAAAAAAAAAGAAATAAAAACAATCATCATGATAATGAAAATGATAGGAAAATTGCCTTAAGGAGCGAAATACATATTTTTAAATGAAAAAAGAAAACTTCTCCCTCTATTTGTTCTGCATCGAGTTTGTGGTTATTGTTGTTGATGTTTTTCTTACGTTTCCTTCTACTTTCAATCATTATCCTTATTTCCACCATTTATGATAGCCTTTCTGCCATGGCTAACACCATCACCATAATACCACCAGGTTCCAGGCTATCTCTGACGGCTACCCCTGACTTTCTGACCAAGGATATCACGAGAACGCTGACCCTCCGATGCTCCCTGTCCGACACCGTATCGCCAGCCAACGGGACTGACGGAAACGTGAAGTATGTCACGTCCATGCTGGTAACGCGGAATTCCAACAATGAACGCGTCGCCGTGATCGACGACCGCAGCGGGGCCAAAGCTGAGACAGACCTGGACTCCCTGACGGTAAACTTTGTCCAGCAAACACATGTCTACTATTCAGAGTAGTGTGTTTGTTAACGAGTGTCTAGTGCTCATTTGGGAAAACCTCCCTGATATCAAATTCTGCATGGATATATTGCTGGTTCGAAATCCACTCTGTCCGTGGATTAGATTAAGGCATTTCAAAACCATCTCTTAAGTGATCGTAAGGGTTCGTTTGATGTGTAAAGAAAAACATGAGGTTGTATGAATGTAGGGTTGAGAATCTTTAACAATAACAAATCTAAACAAACCGTTTGAATGTATTAAGAAAATACTTCTACTCAAAGATTATAAATATCCACTCAAGATTTCACCCTGCATGTTGTTAAGCAGGAAATCAGTGATAAAAATTATTGTTCGATACTCGTTCTAATCTTAAGCAGGTATTTTATTTTTAAAGCTCCATCAATTCTTAAAGTCCGCGGAAAAGTAGAGTTAAACAGATGCAAAAGAGCTTCGTGAAAGTCATGGCTTTCTTATTCCCAATAGCTATACTATGCGGGCGCTTTAGTTAAACTAATCAATGTTCTGTTGCCGATAAAACCACTTGGACTATCCAGATCCACATATTAGCAAAATATTGATTCTTTGAGTGCTAACATATTCCAATATGTTTTCATTTACAAACAAAGTTTGTTGCAAGATTTTCACAAAACCGATTCTGTCGCTTTGGAAACACCTATGCAAACAATTATGAACATGCTTATATACAAGATTTAGAAACTATAATCCCTCTCCCATGCGGAGTTAAGGTAGAGGCGAGCTTCAGGCAGATGAAACAACTGACTTCAGCGCAAGTACTTCAAATCTGTTTTGTTCATTTTTTTTACCAGGTCAAAGGGGATGTGGCCCACTCCGACCCGTGGACCACATCCCTCCCAGAGCGCGCCTACTTAGAGATGACCTGGACACACCCAGGCTACAACCAGTCTGGCGGCTACACCTGCGAAATCAACGCTGTGGACCTCCAGGGACACACCGTGGTGTTTGTCTCGTCTGCCGAGATTGGCCTGGTCACTGCGACTGATCAAGACATGCTGGACGAGCTGGTGCGCCTCGACTCCGAGGATCAGGCCATGAAGGCAAAACTAGCAGCTCTGGAAGCGAGCATCGCAACTCTGCAGCCGCCGCACGCAGAGGAAGGGGTGGTCAAGTGTGGAGACTCCGGCAGTTGGAATCGGAATGGGAACGGCAGGTACCTGATTTAAGATTTGCGACTCTTTCCGAACTTCTGTTGAGACCATTGATTGGTTTTTAACTTTCGAGGCTAGTGATTTCTATTAGGGTCAATCTCTTGGTATGTAAAAGCTCATCATGAGTCCAAAAAAAAAAACCAAAAAAAAAACCAAAACAAAACAGACAAACAAACAAACAAAAAAAAACCAAAAAAACAAAACAACAAAACAAAAACAACAACAAAAAAAAACAAAAGTAAAAAAAAAATAACAAACCTAACAAGAACCAAATAACCCCTCCCACCCTACCAAAATCCCTCGAAAATTAGAAATATCCCTTTCCCTAATCAATCAATCAATCTGTCAATGGTCATAGGACTGGAATACAATAAAACTTTAATCTCTGATCATTTCTCTGGAAACAGCATTTTTTTCGACGATGGTTGTGTATTAAGGTAAAAAAAAAAAAAAATCAGAATATTTCTAAATTTACACCTTTCAATTGTTTGTATACAACCATGATCGTCTGTTACTGCTTGAACATGTAAAGAGATGAACAAGTTTCCCAATAATTATTTCTGCAGGTACATCTACAAGGACATCCGCTTCAGAAAGCCGTACCTCACGGCCCCTCCTATGGTTAGTTTGGCAGTGAATACTCTTGATGCGCACCGAAATTCCAACCTCCGCATTCATGCAGCGGTGCTGAACGTCAGCAAACAAGGCTTTCGCGTGCAGTGCGAAACCTGGGATGACTCGCATGTGTACGAAATGTCAATGAGGTGGACAAGCGTTGTGGCTTAACAGGGTGTCTGACGCACGACTCAGGACCGGCTGAATGCATTACAAAATTTTTAATCGGAGACACCTGTCGTATAAAACCGATCTATAGCTTTCCGTCTTTCTTTTATTGCAACTTTGTAAAGAGTTTGAATTCTGTCATTATCATGATGGTTCTGAATTTTCACTCTTCATTTTGTAAAACTTTTCAACCTCTATAATATAAATATAATTATAAAGCGCAAAGTTCAAAACTGGCGCGTGTTAAAAAACAAATCACTTTTAGCTTGGGATTTATTGAAAGTTAAAATTCGTTTCGGAGTTACAAATCACATTCCTCCTTTTCATTATTTTTTAATTAAAGAAAAAAAAACAACTTAATAATCTATACTGAACTCTTCATTGCCATAAAAACACTTCGACTTTTTCAAAGCGTCTTTTCCAATTTTAAGAGTTAAATTTTTCGCTTTCTCTAAATGAAAAATAAATGACAATAACAGTTTAAAAGTAATTTGAAACATAAAAAAAATCTTCAGGGCTGGAAAATGAACAAGTTTACTATATTATTAAATCTTGGTAGTGTATATCTAGAGGCTTTGAAATTGTTTTAATTCCTTGCTTATTTTCTTGTTATCGCCTTTTAAATATTTTATTGTTTTGAAATCTTGAAAATGAAATTAATCTCATGAGCACATCCATCTAGTCAGTCTTTCAATAATAAATCGAAACGAACACCTTAGAGCACCGTCCTCAAAACAGGTGTTTTAACTTTCAGTGCACTTCTTCATAGTAAAAATAGGAATTTACGTCAACTGAGCATGATTCCGACATGGTTTACCACTAATCATTTGTGTAGTCAAATCAAAAAACCAGGAAAAAGGGACAGAGATATATGTAAAGAAAAAAAATGAAAAAGAAACGTAAGGCGGAGGTAAACAAACCGAGATAAGACTGAAGAGTAAAGACTAACAGAAGATTACTACTGATTAAATGAACCAGTAGCTAGTGGTTCAGATTTTTCCTTACCAGGTGGATGTCGTAGGAGAGACACCAAGAGCCAGGCTCGCATTGCTGGCTCAACATTTGGACAATGTCCGGCCTAAAGATAGACGCCAAAACGCCTCGGACGCTGACATTGTAGTTGAAGTAACCAAGTACATCTGCAGGCATGCCGCAGCTTTGCAGGGATGCAGGTAAGTTACAGTTGGATACAGTGCTAGTGGTCGGAGTTGGACTAGCGGTATCTGTTGCTGGTGCAGACACTGTTTTGTCTTTATCTTTCTCATCTTCGCTGTCACCCTTGTACCCAGCTAGACCAAGGGCGTAGTCGACCAGGCTTTCGGCTTCACCATTTTTCTGATCCATACCGGTCTTCTCTGGCTCAGGAGGTGTGGTGGTTGTGGTGGCACTGATTGTCGTCGACGCCGTCGTCGTCGTTGTTGCGTTCTTACTTTCGCCTTGGGAGTCTGCATCGAGTATTTTGGTGCCAGTAGTAAGTGTATTGTTTTTTGTGCCGACAGCGTTGGATGATGACTGATTGTGTGAATCAACATGAGAAATCTGTTCAGAAAGTGGCAATGACAGAGACGGCACGGAAGGTTGCGAGTACTGCGTTTGCTGCTCGGGATATCGCGTCTCCGACTGCGCTGACTGCGGTTGTTGAGGAAACTGACTGCTTTGCGGCTTTGGGTACTGTGTTGGACTCTGTTGAGGATATTGTGGGATCTGAGCTGGCTGCTGTGCTTGAGGATATTGCGGTCGATTCTCTTGCTGATTTCCAAATGTTTGTTGTATTGGCTGCTGCGGCTGTTGCGATGATTGCTGTGGTTGCTGAGGTTGCTGAGGCTGCTGCTGTTCAGGAAGCTTCGAAAACCCTGTTGATACACGATCGAGTTCAACCTGGGTGTCGTTCAGCTGAGACTCAGTATTACTCACAATTGGCGAATTCGGAAACAGACTTGGTGGAAAGATGCCATCTTGTCCTATGGATGGCGAAACATTTACTGACACAAGAAGGACCATAGCTGTAATAGCTCCGACGAGCCGCATGTTTGTAGCTTTTGACTCGAAACAAAATTTTCACAAATTGTCCCTTGATGTACAAGTCTGGAAAGAAATCACTTCAAAGAAAATAGGAACTAAAACAAACTTTAAAAAAAATCACTTTTCAGGTTTTTGCGCTGTAAATAAGAATTTGGTTTATTTTTCTTAAAGTTAATAAGCAATTCCTTTTTCAGCTCTCCCGAAGACTTCCTGCAGTAAATCTTTCTTTCCAAATATGTAAGATGCATCAAGTAACTTAGCTCTGCTTAAATGTTCTGATTGGATAATACACCTGAAGGAGTCGCACACCTGCGACACTCACAAACGTTAGGTTTATGAGCCTCACGAGGTTTTTCCTCACCATGGAGTGCGCAAATCTATATGTAATAAAACTTGATCGATAGAGCTATGGCCGTCCAGCCCAGGAACATATCATAGGAGAGTACAATGTCAATACATCGACAGTCACATAACAAGGGACTGTACTCTAAACTTGCTTTGCAGATAAAGATACTTAACTGAGAAGAATACCGATGACTGTTAACAGATTGTTGCAATTTCGATTTTAGGCTCATTAAAGCCGCAGTTTATTCCTTTCTTTTTACTTTAATGAGAATATCAATTTTGTGAATGCTTGGGGTGCAATGTTTCCATTTTGAACATTTGGTTTGCAAAAGGCAAATTTTGTAAACAAACAATCGAAAATGTGGGGACAAGTCTCATAATCTTTTAAGCCATATTTGCGCCTCGGAAAATTCCGTCACGAAATGATAATAATGCTGAGGATGATGATTATTTTGTTGAAAGCTTAAAAGATGATGATAATTGATGATGAGGAAGATGACTGTTGCTGCTACTGATGTTGTTGATGATTGTTAGGATGATCATAACTAGGATGGTCGTGCAACTGAAAAGTATAAACAGAGTTTAAAATAAAAGTAATGAAATACATCTATAGCAAAGGCAAACAGGGTTTTGATTTTTTGCTCCCATTTGATAGACATAGAGTTATAAATGATTTTCCGCTTATTTTAAAGGGGGCTAAATAAACTTCAATTCAAAGAAATTCGAAAACACATGTAACTTCACTTAGATCATAATGTATAAAAGACAATTTGAGCACACACCAAAGATATACAAATACGCACTTATAGGTGCCCACACATACGAACACACCGATTCTTATTAATTTATCAACATAAAAAAGAACAACGCAATGAGTGCATGATGAGAAAAAGAAACTAATTGTAGTTTCAGTCCAACTGATACTTTTTCATTTACATCTATTTTAGATGAAACACTTATTTTGCCAATTTGGATTCCCGAATTTTTATATATTTAAAAAAAGGAGTAAAAAAACTACTAGTACAAAAATACTATGGATTTTTCTGCATGACTTTGATGGCAGTTTATTCATGACTATCAATAAGGGAAAATAACTCTTTGTGAGATCGCATTTTGGAAAGAAAAAAAAACAACAACAAAACAAACACTAGGACCCGATTGTTTCTCACCCAGCCTTCCATAAAATCCTTTTGGATTCAGACTGGTGCAGTTATATTCACTTTATTATACAGAGAAAAGGACACTAACATTCCTTCCAAGCTGGCAAGCCTCAAACATTTCACCAGTTTATGTCCTGTCAGTTCTTACATCTGCCATCTTCCACCACTCGCAGCACGCCGTGTCTCTGTTTTCTTTTAATGTTGATCTTGACAAAATCTTTGACCAGCCATACTGTAGGTATCGTTTTGACCTCACATACAATGAAGAGTACCTGTTAATCTATCAATTTTTAATGCAGAAATATATCAAATTGGGTAAGACGTATATGACCAGAACTATTTGATACCTTAAATCTTACACGCTTTTCAGAAATTAAGAACAATATTATTACAGTTAAGAGAGCACAGGAAAAGCACAACTGAGAAGAGTAAATTCCCTATCGAAAAAAAAGGAACAAGGTAAAAGAGGTATACTCTTTGACATGCAGTAACTTTCTTCCGCAGATTCAAGCCGGTGAATAGCTGGGAAGTTTCTTTTGTAACGCCTTGAAAAGGATTTCATGAAAAAAAAATCGGGCTAAGATTAATACCACTGCGATGCCGCAGACATCGATATATCTACTATTTGTCAATATAACGGGAGTTAGAGTCTTTGTCAAACCACAAACTACAAAAAGGAATACTTCCTCTCATATTATCCTTTTAGCCATTCGAGGAACTCCTCATGGCATATTTATGCTTTTATTGAGTTATCACTAACACAAAAATATTCGCGGTCATCGAAATCCAGGCCAGATGAGCCCCGGTTGAGACAATCCAATAAGTAAAATATAACATTACTTTTGTCCCTGTTGACGTGATGAATAATTTCATGCATTAAGGCAACCCATCACATGCTAGAAAATCATGAGTCTTATTTAGCATTGCTTAAACACAGTTTGGCGGATAAGGTTAGACTCTTACATCACGTCAAAATCATAACAACAGCAAGCTTACAAATCTCAAACGAATCGTTATCATCTTGAGACAATTGGTTCCAACACAGATTTCTAAACGATTATTGCTCGACTCTAAATACAGGCCTTAAATCAAACTCTCTTAAAACAAGACATAAGTCTATCCTCGTCTGTCAAACTGCCACTCAGGTGTTCCCGATCTCTTTACCACTACCTCTCTAGAGGAAGGATAATTATAGTTTGGTAATTATCAATGAATGAATGTAACAAATCATACTCACCTCTATCTGTATTTGTAATGGGTACATACATTTATATACTTTTAATCTCTCTCTGCCTTTTTTTCTCCCTCTCCACGCTTCATTTCCTTACTTTTACCTTGCCTCTCTCTTTCTGTCTTTCTTGCCCTCAAGTTTATCTTGTTTTTATTTCAAAACTGTATTGCATCAAACTGTTAAGAAATTTAGGATAACAAATTTTGATTATAGTTTTTCATTTTATAGTGCGAAGTGACTGGTATTTTTTTTTTAGGATTGAGAGAATTTCCAACTGAACAATAGCTACTACTGTCTGCCTTCGCCCTTTTCTTCTGAGAAAAAATACTTCTGCCCTCAGCCCTGGGGCGTTGAGCAGATCTAGCGTTTAAAAAGGAAATAATTTCTGTTTTAAAAAGATTTCATTCATGGTCTCTGATGAAAGAAACTAAGGAGTGCTCACAGAAAATTAAATCAGTTGGATGGTAGCGCTATACTGTGAATATCCTAATACATTAAAAAAGAGGAATTATTTTGAAACACGGCGAAGACAAATCTGATGTTTTCACATGAAGCCTTTCATTTGGAGTATTTGACCTGACGAAGTTTAAATCAGCTCATGTATTCATATGCTTTTTCTATAGTGGTGTGATCATGTTGATTTGTCCTTTTCAACTTTTTCCTCTGTGGTTCTAATATTAAAAAAAAACAAAACACACACACACAAAAAAACAACAACAAAAAAAAAAACACACAAAAAAACAAACAAACAAACAAAAAAACAAACAAAAACAACAACAAAACCATAAGAAAAACAAACAAAACAAAGGAAAGAAAAACAAAACTTGATCTGCATGGAGATTACGTGGGGTCTCTAGATATTGATATCCACAATCAACATAATTCACTTGCGTCTGGTACTAAAGGGTTAAAGCTATGCTGAATTAATTCTATGATTCTTAATACTACGGAAAACTGTGCGAAAGCTCTCTGTTGATAGTTTACGGGACCATTCCAAGCATCCTTTAACTTGAGTGTATTTAAACCCCTTTCGTTATAAAGCGAGACAATCAGTGTCCATTCTGAAGCGTGATTACAGCACCTGCAGAATGAATTTTTGATGAGATGGCTCTTAGCAAGGAACCACACATGAAAGTTGAAGCCTTCTCGCTGAACGATACAGCTTGGCCCGTAAGGAATGGGAACTTTCCCAGGTGTGCCTCGGCTTTTGAAAGGACATTACTTGTCGAGTGTCTGATTTGTCGCTTTGTACCCACGTATCTGAGATGAAAATTGGCCAACGCTCTTCATTTATTTATAACCAGAAATTTTCGAAATGGGTTTACTACTGTGATGTTTTCATAGCTATTCATTTGTAGTTTGACCAAAATCGAGCGCTAACAACTATTAAAGAATGAGATTTAATTTGTCTCATCAAAATTACATCAGATCTCCTTAATTTACAAACATTTAAGATTATATTTCAGAGCATATTGAAAGCAAATAATTCTATATTTTTATAATCAATATAGCCTCGAGGCAAACTTCTTAGTGGACGCATTTTGAATTAAACAGCATCTCAAGCAATACAACGAAAGCATCGCTCTTTTATTCCTCAAATCCCTGCTGTTTGTCTTCCACTTTCTTTTTTAACCTTATAATTGGTGAGAGCCTAAAGCGAAATAACCGAAAAACAATGTCAGTGAGATTCAATGATTCTACCGGTTCGAATACCTTTCTATACAATCAGTGCTCGTCCACTGGTTTGCATTTTTCTTCTTTAACTTGCTTTAATGCTTGAATATACTTTTAAAGTTGCTAAACAATTTACATAACGATTCAACTTTTCAATATTTCTATTTGATTGCCGCTCGACTATGAAAATTTCCACGATCCTATCTAGCTCTGAACTTTGCTGAGGCAGAGTCATGAAACAAAATAGTGCATCAACTTGTAGTTGACTTTACCATCTTTCTGAAAACCGCCAGAAACAGCGATCATGACAAAGTTTCAAAATATTTTTACAGGCTATTTTCAAGAAGCACGAGGTACTACAAGATAACTAGTGCCTCGATCGATGCTGAATACACCATAAAATTACAGCTTATCCAATCAACGGAAGCGGTCCACTTACGCTTTCCTCATCTCTCAATATGCGAGACAAACTTAGCCTTTCAGTAGTGCTTTCAGCTCTCTCCCCTTTCTCTCGTGGTTGATGCCATCTTATAGCTCTGGCTAATCAATCTAATTAGTTACTTTCTCGGCCGTGGGAAACGCTAGCCCGGACACTATAAAACCAGGAGCATTCAGCCCCAAAGAACTCTCCTTACATCATACGAGGAGGCACCAGCGGTCTTAAAATTTCCTCTACATTAATAATATTCGACATTTATCATTTTCTCATTTTTCAACCATTTCGTGCAAATCGTTTTCAATGCTTTGACGTTAAGTTAAATGGTGCATAATTTTCAATTGTTAAAGAAGGATTTATGGACATGCTTAGGCACATTTAATCGCCGAAACATAGTGATAGTACCTGACTTTGTGGCTCCAACTTTTTTTTTTTTTACAATAGATTTACAACTTTATATTTAAAATACTTTTCCATTAGCATCTTTTTCAAAACAATTACAAAAATAAAACCGCATTACAAAGTAATATCATTCATGATCGTAGATGAGTTTCTGTTAAAGATAATCTTCAGGAAGAAAGACATCATCTTGATTAGAGTTGTAAAATAGGATAATAATAAACAAACAGCAAAGAAAAACATACAAATCTCAGCCCAATAAATATGGGTACCCCTTATCTTAAACTAGAATCACCAGAGCTTGGACATTCTGACGACAGTGGTGATAAAAGTGATTCTGCTTTTACCTTGCTAAGTGAGGAGAGGAAGGCACATAACATGGGCGATAATGAGCAAACGGCATCAGACAAGGTGGAGGCTTTGACCTCCTTAGGGGTTGCCAATGTATCAACTACCGCAATACCTGAAGATCGCACCCAAAAACAAACAACTGTGAGCGGGGACAAGTTTCTGTCCATCGCGGATATTTTGTTTAACAACTGCGATAAACGCTCTAAAGTGAAAACAGTTTCAAATGATCAAATATGTCTCTCTGGAAGCACACTGGCTCACGGAACTTATGACGATGACAAAGAAATGCCACTTCCTACATTCTCCGCATACTCTAGAAGGTGGGAAGCATCTAGTCCGGACGTGTTAAAGCCAAACGAACAGACTGTTATATCAGGAGCAAAGGTAAACCACCTAGACTATACTCTACTCCAAGCTAAACAGTCAAGCGGCGTAGATGCTCTGATAGCTAACTTGTCAAGCGAATCGACATGCGAACAGACAGAGTCAAGATTTTCGGATACAACAAACTCCTCACTAAATGATAATGATGAAGGTAACCAATCTATGAGCTCACCAGATAAAGCAGGCGTCCCTGAGTCATGTAAGAAGCATATAGACCACTGCCTTGCAACTTCCGCTACAATGGATGACAACACAACCGTGCGATCCGTTATCACTGGCATGAACGTGCCACGGATATCTCACGTACCGGGCGAACATCCTACTTGGCTTGGTCAAGCTGTATGGCGCCACATGTGGCACGCTCATATAGCTGCCAGCCAACCTTTGTCCGCGGTCTGTCTGTCTCCTTACAATCGAGAAACACCCCAAGCTATTGTCTACAGTAAAACGATTAGATGCAGCAGACCGCAGGACATATTGCCGCCAAGGAAAGCTCCTTATCACCCTACCACCTCAATAGAGCAACTCCGGGTGGCAGCCGATGTTAACGACAGGGGACATTCAGATGAGATTCAGCCCCTTGATAAAGACATCACTGATTCACATACAAGTGAGCGAAGACTAAGATATTAATTTTTGATAGATGAATTAGGAACAAATTATCGATTCTATTGACAGTGGTCTATTCCTTCTTCCCTTCACTCTGTATCTTCTTATCTATCTATTTACTTAACTATTCAATTTTCTGTCAACCATCTGTCTGTTTGCCACATAGGCAACATAATATACTTGAAGAAAAATATCAATAGTAGGTATGACATCAGGATAGGAATAATTAATAATAACAAAAGTGACCGAAATGTGTAGAAAAAAATCCAATGTTAGCGTTTCTATGAAAAAAAATTGGTATATAAAAAAAAAATCAACTTTTACTAGAATAACAATACTTTTAATACTTTTGCACAGTTACAATCTTGTCTTTAAAATGCATTGTGTGTTTGACTGTGAATGTACCCCTATGTTCTTTCAAAACAGTCTAGAGCTTTTTATTTTTTAAACAAAATAAATTTCTCTAAGTTTTATGCCCAAACTGAGCTGTATAATTATGTTAGATCATATGTTATATCGAGTCATTTTTCTGGTCAGTAGAAGACTTATTATTCCTATAGTCTCCACATCAGAAAAAATATATATTTATATCATTCTGTCATAACTGATTTTGTAGAAATACCGTTTCATAAAGTTGGAGTGCATTTTTTATCCTGGTGAAATTATATAATGTAACATGTATGTTCCTTATTGCTAATTTTTTTTTCAGCTGAGCTTTCTCTATAGTATGTGTTAATTTTTAAAATATTTTTTGACCTCATGTTTTATTTTTTTCTTGATCTAATAGCCGAAAATGACTTCAGTACAAAATTTCTGTGGCAGTACAGAAAATATTTTGGATCGCGTAAATCTTAGTAATATCTCTAGAGCATATTTACGCGCTGTGTGTGGTAAATTTAAATCGATCAGTCTTATTATTTGAACAACTTCTTACTGGAAAATAGTCCTTCGACTGTTTGAAATCATTCATAAAGAAATTAATTAGTTCATTCTCAATCTTCACCCTTTATGTTATACCATACTCGTATTTGGTTAATACATTATTCAACTGCAATACACATGTAGCTCTTCTAATGGGCATGAAATTAAAGAGTGATAATTGAACGTGTTTAGAATTTCAAACAAATATTAAGCTTATGCAGTTGTTAAAAGTTACAACTCACAACTATTTTTCCGTCAAAAAAGGTAACGTATGTAGAATGTTTCATTCATCAGATCTAACTTAGGCCCTATTACTTTTCCAGTATAAAGCTGAAACTGTGGACCGACTTACCTTAAAGTAAAAGTAATGGATGTTAATCAAGTTGTATAAAACTTGTACACAAATTAACTCCTTTTTTTCATTTAACTTTATTTATTTAATGGTTTGAAGTTTTTCCACCTCCTTAATTCAGAATTAATACATCCTTCTGTGAGAACATGAAAACTTGAAACATTTATTTTTGGAGTGTGGTGTGTATTTTGTCCTTTTTCTAAGAGGCACATTGGGAAATCTTGCTGATACCATCATTTAATCTCTTTTTCTTTTTCACATTCTCATGATTGTATGAGAATCTGTTTACTTGTTTGTTTGTCTAAAGGCAGTATGACATTGCTTATACGGCCATTTTTTCCTAAATAGTATTACATTTTGATTCATTCAAAAACAAAACAACACAAAACAATTAGGAATTTTTCAAATAAACAAACACAGAGCATAGTATACTCTAAGTGATATCAATGGATCTAAATGGAGCAAAAAAAAAAAAATGGGTTTCGGTGTTTCAAACCCACGTTTATGATTTTTCCCCTTGGTGTCTTAACTGCTGATACCTCTTTTATAGAATCACCAGACGCGGAGGTAAGCAGCCCGCCGCCACCCAGCTCCAGGGCGACGTACCAGGACCTGGTGAGCAGCAGACGCCGTCGGCGACAGCGTCAGGCATACTCCGCTCTGCAGCTCAGCACATTGGAAGGAGAATTTAAGGTAAACGCATAGACATTAACTTGACACCGCGCTAAAATTACATTGTTATCACACAAGAAATTTACAAATTAATAGGTATAGCCGAGATCTCATTTTGTTTAAAATGAACTTAAAAATAAAAAAAAAAACAACAACTAAAAACCAAAAGAAAAAAAAAAACCCAAAAAATATGGATGTTGAGGTTACCTTTATTTCAGAACACCATTTTCCCTCCTTTTTCCCCCAAACCGCAGATAATTTAGCTTTTAAATTGTTTCTTTATTTTCTTTGTCTCTTTTCACTCATAATTAACATGTCTATCCTATCCTTGTAGATAAATCGTTACCTGACCTCGGAGAAACGCGAGGCACTGTCTCAAAGACTGTCTCTCTCGGAGAACCAAGTGAAGGCTTGGTTCCAGAACAGGAGGTACGAGTAAACGCTTTAAGCTTTATATACAGATAAAGCTTGGAGTAATAAGATAAGAGTCTGATTGACAGTTCTTCTGCGCATCTTAACACGCAGCCCTTAACCAGAATCGAAGACTCAGAGTTAATAACTCAAACAGCGACACTCACGTAAACTAACAGCTCTCAAAATCATATGAAACATAGTTCAATCAAATTTACAAATCACACATAACTCACACACAATTGGACACTGAACTAAGTCACACACAATGCAAGACTCAGAGATAATTCGACAACGGATCCGGCTAAATAACAATCAGCCCTTTGTGCAATCACCTATGAAAATGACTTCATACGTTTTCAATATTATTAGAATGCCCTGCATTGTTATAATATAAAGAACTTCAAAGGAAATTATATTTTGGGCTTTCACTCAAATTGCACAGTAAATGATAGAAAACGCACAGCAAGTTTATGTTTTAATTTCTAGTTAAATAAAAGTTGTATAAAAAAGACTAAGACAAGTTCATAAATTAGCAGAATTATGTTAAAATAACAATGAAATCGATTGTGATGACAGACATCACTCATTACTACGGTGACTAATAATAAGTCAAAAGAGCTTAAACATCGTAAGAAAAAGGTCATCTGACTGCTAGTATGTTTGAGGTAATTTATCTTGAAAACGAATCTTTTCGATACAAAATTATGCTTCTTCTAGAAATTATGGTCCCACTCTCACTGTTGCCATGAGCTTCATCTAATATTCAGCTTTCACGATAGCAGTGAGTCTTATTTGATAAAGTATTTTGAAGAAATGTATGTGTGTATTTTTAGGTAACGGTCAAGCCTAGTCTTGTAAGCCTTACTTCTTGGTCATTGTCATTTAAGTTGAGGTAAACCTTAACTCCTGTTTACTTTAAAGGTGTTTCCTATTGATTTACAAATAATAAATATTTTATGATAATTTAACTTTTGAACCTTCAGAACCAAAGACAAGAAACAGAAGTCATCCCAAAGGCATACATTGCGAGCAAAAGAGAGTTGCACTGACAGTTCAAGACCAGCTGGAGGGCAGCTTGGAACTTCATTTCAGGCGCAACCCGCAACTTCTGGTATGGCTTCTGCCCTACTTCTACCGTCTCAGACTTCTCCACAAGGTCCAACTGCTCCTGGGTTTTTGTGGAATACTCCAGGTCACCGCCAGCTGGTTCCACTAGGCCTCATCCGGCCAGCGTACCAAGCACGAAGTTTGGCGCCAGACATAAACTCGAGTTACGCTGCGCAGGCGTCGAACTACCTGGCTTTGCTTCAGAGGATATTGTAGATATTGTAGATAATGAACAATGGATTACGTGCGTCATTATCTTGGAGGGTGTTTTTCTTTATGTTTTTATTTGAAAATCTTCAATCATGAGATAGTAAAGCTTTTGTTATGATAAGAGAATCGATATCATATAGAAGCAAACAAGATAAAGCCCCTGCTTGCTTTCATTTTACAAGATTACAAAACTACCCATTTTTAAGATAGATTAGACATTGTCACTCGAGCGCCTTGTGTGGTATTAGGCATGAAAACAGAAAAACAGCTAGAGGGGACATAGATGGAAAAGGAATTTAAAGATCGATAACAGAGAGATATCCAGATAGACAGAAAGAGAGAGAGAGAGAGAGAGAGAGAGAGAGAGAGAGAGAGAGAGAGAGAGAGAGAGGGAGGGAGGGAGGGAGAGAGAGAGAGAGAGAGAGAGAGAGAGAGAGAGAGAGAGAGAGAGAGAGAGAGAGAGAGAGAGAGAGAGAGAGCGAGAGACAGAGAAAGAGAGATGGAGAGAAAGCGAGAGAGAGAGAGAGAGAGAGAGAGAGAGAGAGAGAGAGAGAGAGAGAGAGAGAGAGAGAGAGAGAGAGAGGGAGGGGAGTGATTGAGGATCGGTAGAGGAAAAATAATCTTACGAAGAGCTACTGACTGTTGTGTAGTATAAAATAATTTAACACGAGTTGGATGCGACTAATGCCAACGATAATCAATCTTCACACTTAAAGTTATAATTTAGTAATGTACGATAGGAAAATAATGTCCTGAAGTGTTATGCTCCAATGAACTTAAATTTGAACGCTTAGATTCCAATCTATTCATATTGCTTACTTTTTAAGTGTTTTGTGTTTCATTTCCTTAGTGGCAACCTGCTTGTCTTAAGTAACATCTCTTCTTCACTTTTCCATTGTTAGAGGAACGTGTTGTCTGTCAACCTTTAAACCTTAATACACAACTTTAGGTGAGAACACAGTCTGTAACAATGATTTTTTAGGGAAAAATTTGTAAGTATAAGACAGACCGGGAACGAGTGACGTACAAAGAGAACGTAAAAGATGTTTTTGCAAAATGTCCGAGGAACTGAGGGTTGATTTAGATTTATGATTGTATTTTTATTGGCCAGGATATTTTTGACCTTTCCACATTTTTACATGTACAAATTAACTGCAGGGTTTATAATCCCTGAAAAGTGTGCAAAACAATATTCAACCTTTTTCAGAGTAGTCGAAATTCATTATGTTCACTTGTGATTGCATAAAAGCTGCTATCTCAAATAAATAATAATTACTCAAGAGCGTAATAGTAATGGAATGATAGTTTACTTTAAAGCTTGCATATTAATCCCAGATGTAGATATCTCTTTTATTACTGTAGTTGGGATCCACTTAATTTTAGAGATGATTACTTATAATATTCCAAAACCGCTCTTCCTATGTCTCTTTATCAGCTAAAATTGGACTTGGACTTTTATCCAATTCGCCCTTATTATTAATTCCTAATTTCAACATTACTGCTCAGTTATGAAAATATTCACTTATTTTTCAATATTCATGAAGTTTCATGGTTGAAAAGTTTACATTGAAGATTATTATTGCTCTAAGCGGATATGATTGAGAATTTCCTTTTCGCAAGTAACTAACATCCCTTTATTGTCTTTGGATAATAGGTGTGTGATTTGCAAACCATCTATCTTTAAAGGAAATTATTGTAATTAAAACTGTATGAAATTGTTTGCATATTTGTCTAAATCGTTCCTTTAGCTTGAAAAAATGGTGAAGGAAAAAAGAATCACACTAAAAAAGTGAAGATCAAAGGGATGCTAAGAAAGTTATATTGGCAGATTTTAATAAGATTTCAAATTTGGTCTTTCATACTGAACGTGGACTTTTGACTTATTATCGAAATGGCTGTGCCCATAGCTGTCCGCATCAAACAAATAGCTCCAATAGGATTTTTAAAATGAAGAATACCTTAAGACCTTCTTTTTTCCTTTGCGTTAACCATAGAAGCGAAGTCCAGCAGGCAGCCCTCTTTCAGAGTATTTGCAAAACCTAGCCGCAAGAAGAGGCAGATAGATACCTGCCGTTGAAACAGCCACAAGGTTTGATAAGAAAAATCATTTCAGATACATATTCCTTGAGTTAGAATTTTAATTGTTGGTTCTGCGCTGTTTTCTCGTCTGTTTAAAAACTTGCCTTACGTTTTTAAGCTTCCTTGGAAACTGCAGTTTAGTGGGTAAAGCAAGCACGTGACTTGGGATTTGTTGTCTTTTAACCGGAATTTTCCCAGATGTTCTTATTATTAGATTTACTCACCGTATCCTGTCTGTCGACCACGGTCACAAGAATGATGTGCCAACCCTGCGATTTACTGGTCGCTAAAAATAATTTAAATCCACACCCAGCTCTAGTTTTGCAGGTTCTAGTACCTGTAATGAGATGTGCCTATTTAAAAAAAAATGTCAAATGAAATTTTAAATGATATGTTTTCTCTATGCGTAATCGTATTTCAACAAAACAGAATTAGAAAGAACAACTTGTGCAAAAAATGATTGTTCAAAAGGCGCACCTACACACACACACACACACGTCTATCGAGTGAACTTC
The DNA here is from genome assembly GCA_033675545.1 of Elysia crispata. Taxonomy (NCBI): domain Eukaryota; kingdom Metazoa; phylum Mollusca; class Gastropoda; family Plakobranchidae; genus Elysia; species Elysia crispata. Next base: position 63,734 of record JAWDGP010000739.1, read on the forward strand.
ATTTTGATGCAGACAATTTCAATGAATGAATGAGTCGACCTTGTAGCTGTATTCTTTGCTCTTAGTCTCCTCAGGCACTCACTTGAACGGTATGGTCATAAAGAGTTCAGAGATTTCTTTGACAACGTCGCTATGATAACAGTTACATTTCCACTTCACAACCACAATTGCATAAAGTAACAACAGGATAGGCGTATTACAGAACAAGTTATAGGAGTTGTATAACCAGAGAGCAGTTCATGTTCAAGATAAAAAAAAATGGCGCAAAGTTAAAAAAATGATTAATGCTAAGCCAAGCGTATTGTATAATTCCTCTTCTGTGTGAGTGGCTTACAAAAATCCTAAAAAGGCAGTAAAAAAAAACATTGTGTACGCGTAGTGTTTCCTACTTTTGATAGGCTGATTCCAAAAAATGCAAGAACTTTTTTGTATTTGTTTATCCTTGCAGATCTGTTATTAGTTCTATTTTTATACATCTCTGAAGCAGATGCGGTCTGGTCTTTCATGATGGCTATCCTATTTTTCAATGCTGCCATTTATCATATCGTGTGTGTGTGTGTGTGTGTAGTTTTTCTAACTTTTTCTTTTGTTTCGTCAATCTTTAAGAGTGTGTAAAGACATTCATAACTGTGTCCTCTACTACTACTACTACTACTACTACTACTACTACTACTACTACTACTACTACTACTACTACTACTACTACTACCACTACCACTACCACTACCACTACCACTACCACTACCACTACTACTACTACTACTACTACTACTACTACTACTACTACTACTACTACTACTACTACTACTACTACTACTACTACTACTTCTTCTTCTTCTTCTTCTTCTTCTTCTTCTTCTTCTTCTTCTTCTTCTTCTTCTTCTTCTTCTTCTTCTTCTTCTTCTTCCTTTTCCTCTTTCTACACCACTACCACTACCAAACAAATGCTGCTTAAAGTTTTGAAATTAATGAATGAAGAATCAGGCTTAAATTTAGTACATATTATTTCCATTTCTTCGAAATATTAACCCCTCTCTGTCTCTACCTGTCCCCGCCCCCCCCCCCCCTCTCTCTCTCTCTCTCTCTCTCTCTCTCTCTCTCTCTCTCTTTATCTTTACATGTCTCTCTTTCTCTTTCTATCTCACTATCTATCTTTACATTTCTCTCTTTCTCTTTCTATCTCTCTATCTATCTTTACATTTCTCTCTTTCTCTTTCTATCTCTCTATCTTTACATTTCTCTCTCTCTCTCTCTCTCTCTCTCTCTCTCTCTCTCTCTCACGCACACACATACATACTCAACGGGGCCAATTCCTATACCTACTTTTGAAAACGATTATGTAACTGAACCTGACGAGCCTATTGCAGTGCTTATTATCAAAAAAATCAAGAAGGATAGTTAGCAAAACAAACCACTTTAAGAAAAAAATTATATTAAAAAAAAATGTGCATTACCAAGGGGGGATAATATCGCATAATATTGAGTACTTGTTTCACTACAGTTGCGCTCCTTTAAAATTATAGCTTTTTGTAATAATATCATAATGAGCACTAGTTACATGTATTCCACTTGCGCACATGGCTGTCACGACTGCAGAGACGACAAGGAAATTAAATCCGGTTTACAAAAAGATTTTATGAATAATCATTAAGCGATTAGTATCCCCTATTTTGACGTTTGTACAGAAGGCAATATTTTTTTGCCAATTAACAAAAAATGATAACATAAGACATAAAATCTTAAATGTCTCACGCAGGGTATTTGACTTGAAAAGAGATTTTTCCAAAAGCATAGACACCACAAGATTTAAAAAAATTTTCATTTGCATCAATAAATAATTTTTGTGAAAATAATCTTGAATCTTGAAATTTTCACTGGCCATTATGATATAGACGACATTCAAAGAAAAACACGTTCATTTACAAAAAATAAATTTAACAAATAAAAAAAATATCCTTAAATTGTAATCTGTATCCCAAGATCTCACATACCACTTTTTTTTTTACGATAATCTTTATAAGGGTATAATGAGATACGAACTATCAGAGCCTGCACAGATCTTGGGAAAATTTATGCATTGAGGGAAAAAAATATTTCTTATTGAAGCATTCGGACATTTTTTAGGATTAATGTAAAACCTTAACAGAGGTCTGCAGTGGTCAGGTCGTAATATGATTTTACTTTTAAATTGTGCTTTTATCATTGGTGTTTCACTAACCAGCTTTTTAAAAACATTCTAAATTAATTCCACGGTTCTTATTCTCTGACTTTAAGAGAAAAAAAAAAGAATAAAATAAATTAATGAAGGAAAGCAAAATGATGATTGCGAAAATGCTTTGCCTAATTTACAAAGACCGAATCGCTCAAAGGGCACAATCAAAGAAACAGAGAGTGGAAAAACAACGTATGCATCGTTAGAGATACTTTGCTGTTGAAAATTATCAAGGCTACACAATTCCCATATAAGGGATAAAGCTATAAAACGGATGATAATGATGATGATGATGATGATGATGATGATAATAAAAATAATAATAACATTAATAATGATGATAATAATAATAATAATAATAATAATAATAATAATAATAATAATAATAATAATAATAATAATAATAATAATAATAATAATAATAATAATAATAATAATAGTAGAAGTAGTAATAGTAGTAGTAATAGTAGTAGTAGTAGTAGTAGTAGTAGTAGAAGTAGTAGTAGTAGTAGTAGTAGTAGTAGTAGTAGTAGTAGTAGTAGTAGTAGTAGTAGTAGTAGTATTAGTAGTAGTAGTAGTAGTAGTAGTAGTAGGAGGAGGAGGAGGATGAGGAGGAGTAATGACAACATTAATAAAAATAATAACAACAACAACAACAACAACAACAACAACAACAACAACACTACTACTACTACTACTACTACTACTACTACTACTACTACTACTACTACTACTACTAATAATAATAATAATAATAAAAATAATAATAATAATAAAAATTGTCACGATAGTACGGTATGGTAAAATTAAAACACGTAACTCCACCGTAAAATCAGTGCTTTCTTTAATATACGATAAATACATGCAAGAAATGTAATTCACATGATTGTTTGATAGAGAAGAAGTTCAATACATATTATTCTCCAGATTAACGAAAAGTAACTTCACAACAAGTAATCAATACATATCTTGAATCAAGCACAGTAATATAGAATTTATGGTTAACAGTTCGTGTCTCTAGGACTCGTTCTCTATATGCAATGTAGAATCAATAATGACATTATTGATTAGCAGGAATCACTGCTTTCCACTTTCTTTAAACAAAATTAGAATTGGGATATACTTTACACAGCTATTGAAAATCTATCGTCAATGATAGTCAATGTTAATTTAGAGTAAGATTTATGCTATCTGTCATAGGAGGGCAATATTTACACAGTTTAGAGCTCAAAACTGCCAAAGAGCTATTTCTGTGATAAGTCTCCTCTCTTTCTTTATCTGCCTGTCTTCTTCGAGACTTATAGGTCCACTGACAAAGTTTTCCGTCTCAACTTTACATGACGACAATTGAGTACCTTCTCCCTCAGCTTAGCTCGCATATGATTGGCTGCTATATTCACAACAAACATACAATGAAACAGTGTTCAGTCGTAATATGACTTCAAATAAGTATCTAGTTCGATAGATTATGTGATTAAAATAAAATCTATAGGGTCGTTATGTATAGATGACTAATGACGTATGCTGACGACGACATCGACCATCCCCCCTTAAAGAAATTAATTGTGACTGGAGTTGGAATTAATTTGTTAATTATAATAGACATGCATTACACTACAATATGGATAAAATATGGTTTAGATCTTATAGTTTCAAGAAGATATAAATATAAAACATAATTATAGGTCATGTTTAAATAGCATAGTCATTCTTCTCTGTTTTAAAACTTATGTGGCATACAAATGATACGAATTATAATATGAACATTATCTTTCATGTTAAACACAGTTTTATACAATCTTTTTTTTTATATATAAAAAATGTATATATTTCGTTACAGGTAACGGTGACAAAACATTCATCACATTTGCAATCCTTCATATGTGACATTGTACTGTGAAATAGGTGTGCTCAGGTTCTACGTCCGTTCTATCTTCATTATTGGAATGTCAGTAACAAGTTTTATAGTCTAACTATGCATTGTCAGAGATTCTAGATTAATAGTATTGTTGTTGCCGTTACATCAGTAAATACGACTCAGCGCATCGCTCACGACGTTGTTCGCGCCACTTATGTGTTGTACTGTGAATGAAAATTGTTGAATGGACAGTGCCATCTAGTAAGTCTAGCGCTCCGACTTTTATTTTTATTCAGGAACGATAATGATTTGTAATCAGCCTGAACATAAAAGGGGCGCATGAGGAGGTATTTGTGAAGTGCAAAAACTATACCCATTTTCTTTATGATTGCATAATGTATCTCTCTGTCCAGCAGACGTCTTGACGCGTAGAAGCAAGGGAGTAATGATCCCTCGTGCTCCTGCAAGAGTACGGCCCCTAATGCTTTGTTTGAGGCGTCGGACTGAACTACAAATGGTGTAGACAAATCGGGCACACGCAGTATCGGTTCTGATATAAGGGCTTCTTAAAGTTTGTCTAACCTTATCTGGCATTCTTGAGTCTATCGTATTTTGTTTGGACTAGTTTTCTTGGTCAGCTCTATTGACGGTTGAGCGAGGGAACTGAAGTTTTTGACAAATCGTCTGAAATAATTAATCAGTCCCAGAATCGAGCGAACCTCCTTTTTCGTTGATGAAATCTTGAGGTTTCTTATCTTTTCGGTTTTAGCAGGGTCGGATTTTATATGACGTACACTGATGATGTGCCCGAGAAAGTCGATGATTGTGCATCCTGCGCATGCTTTTGATGGTCTAATTGTAAATCCTGCGGCTCGCAATGTTTCTACTACCTTTTTGATATGTTGCATATGTTCTTCCATATGTTGCTGAAGATGAGAACGTCATCGAAATATGAGACTACGCAGTCGAGTTCACCAAGCGTGTCTATCATGGCCTTTTGAAATGTGCAGGCGGCTGTAGATAGGCCAAATGGCATGAAATTGAATCCCATAAGTCCTTTTGATGTTTTAAATGCCGTGTACGCTTTGGACTCTTCTATTAATGGTATTTGCCAGTACCCTTTTGTAAGGTCGCATTTGGTGAAATATTTTAAATTGAGACTAATTCATCCAAAGTGGGAATGGGTTCTGCGTCGAAAACGGGTGATGCGGTTTAATCTCTTAAAGTCTATGTTATCTTTTTTCATTACTATAGTGATCGGAGAAGCGTATGGTGACGATGATCGGCTTATGATGCCTGAAAAAAGCATATCAATTTCAGTGTTAATAGAATCAGTAGCATGTGCAGGTAGTGGGTATTGTTTGATTCTGAAGGTTGTGTCATCCACTAATCGCATCTTGTCCTCTATGCGCTGAGTTCTGCCCGGCAAGTCACTTAATGTGTCATGAAATCCTTCTAGCTAAAGTCTTATCTCATTCTGCTGATTGGGGCTTAACTTGTCATCCATCCTCACATTTGATGTAAATTTTTTCTGGGTTATGCGAAGAAATTCAATATTTGCATCTGAGTCTATAAAGTCCTCCTTGATGCATGACACTGCTGCATGGGGCAATATGATGTCATGAGGCGGGATAGGATGACATTCCTCAAATTTCTTGAGCAAGTTGGCATGGTAAGTCTTATAATTTTGTTCGACTTGACACACATAGTTGTGTCATTGGCAACTTTCCTTAAAATGTAAAGTCCTAGGTATCTCATAAACAAGTTGTTGCCGTCTTGTGGTAACAAAATCAAGACTTTGTCTCCTTTTGAGAACTCTCTGTATCTGGTATGTGAGCTTCTCGTTTCTCTACATTCAGCTAATTTAGTTTTTGCGTTCTCTGCCGCAATCTCACAAGCTTTGGTGATGTCGTGGTCTAACATGTTCGCATAATCATGGACGAAAGTATATTCTTTAATAATGTTGTCTTTGCTTGAGCAAATATCGGCAATAATATATGCTGGTCCTCTTACTTGTCTGTCATACATGAGCGCAATGGCGGTTAACCTGTTGTTGTATTAGGAATTTCCCAAAATGCGAATAACACTGCGGGTATGAGCTTGTCCCAAGTGTGAAGTTTGTCCACAGCCAGTTTGTGTAACCTCTTCTTCAGGGTGCCGTTGAATCTTTCCACCATTCCGTTTGACTGTGCATGGTATGGTGTGGACAATCTTCTTTCTATCCCCATCATTCCATTACTTCCGACATAGCTTTTGAAACAAGTTGTTGGCCGTTGTCAGAAAGAACTTGTTTCGCTAGTCCTAATCTGGAAAAAATATTGAAAAGTGCAGATGCGACGTCTGTAGTACGTATTTCTCTCAGTGGCACTGCTTCTGGCCATCTGGTTGCAGTATCTATCAATCTCAATGTATAGCGGCACTTGTCTATGACAGTGACTGGGCCTACAATATCTACAGCAACTTTATCAAATGATCCGTTCATGAAATCTGCTTGCTGTACTGGCAACCTAGGAAGTTTATTACAATGCTTCTGGCTAGTGATATATGATTTGACGAAGGGTATGGTATCTTGCATAATGCCCGGCCAAGTGAATCTACTACAGATTCGTTTCTTCGTTGCGCCGATTCCGATGTGTCCTGCGATTGGGATGTCATGGCAACCTTTCAGTACCAGTTCCTGCTGAAAATTTCGACACTACCAGCTGATCAGTACTATTATTTTTCTTGGCGTGCCTGTAAAGGAGGCCCTCTTGGATGCAATATGATTCATTAGATCTGAGTGGGTCGAGGGATCGATCACTTTCTTGTTCAATGAGAAACGTGTGCTTGTCCAATTTACCTAAAGCATCAAGATTGATTGCAGAGTCGCTTTTCTGTTTCGATGGATGTATACGGGTGTCTTGATTGCTAACTCTTTCCTCAGCTATCTTTTGTGCTCGCGTCATGACGTTTGCAACTTTATGTTCTCGAGTGTCATCTGGCTATTGTTCATGTAGTCCAACATTTCTTGCTCTCCAAGTAGAGTCGTTGACACTGACGATGTTTCCTAGTATTATATCTGCGACTCGTGATAATAAGACTAGTGCCACAACGTTGCCTTTGGAAAATGGAGTTTCGATATATGCATGAGCTGTTGTCACTATAGTACGGTATAGGTGAAAAGAGAAGACGTACGTCCATCGTAAAATCAGTGCTTTCTTTAATACACGATAAATACATTCCAAGAAATTTAGGTCACATGACCGTTTGATAGAGATAAAGTTCAGTACGGTGCATCGTGTTCTCAAGTTTTGCAAAAAGTAACTTCACAACCAGTAATCAATAAATATCTTGAATCAGGCACAGCAGTATAGAATTTATGGTTAACAGTTCGTGTCTGTAGGACTCGTGTTTTATATGGCAATGTAGAATCACTAATTACTTATTTTGGTTTAGAAGAATCACAGCTTATCGGTAATGACTTAGTTCTATAAAAATCACAGTTTTTACACTTTTTTTTAAACAAATAGAGTTGGGATACAATTTACACAGCTGTAGAAAATCTATCGTGAATGATTACCTAAACCTCTCGACTGGAAGCTAATTTAGAGTGAGATATATGCTATCTCTCAGAGGAGGGAAATTAGTCTCCTCTCTCTCTAAATCTGGCTGTCTTCTTCGAGAGTTATAGTTGCACTGACTAATTTTTTCGTCCTCTTTTCATGACGACTGTTGATTCCTCTCTCACTCAGCTTAGATCGCATTTGGCTGGTTATTCTCTACTCAAACAAACAATATAAGTGTTCAGCCGTAACATAACTTCAGATTAGAATTCAAATAAGTATCTAGTTCAATAGATTATGTGATTAAAATAAAATCTATAAGATCGTTATGTATAAATGACCAATGACGTATGCTGACCACGACAATATTACTACTACTACTACTACTACTACTACTACTACTACTACTACTACTACTACTACTACTACTACTACTACTACTACTACTACTACTACTACTACTACTACTACTACTACTACTACTACTACTACTACTACTACTACTACTACTACTACTACTACTACTACTACTACTACTATTATATTGATATAATATATTATATTAATACTGTGATTTGCAAGAGAGTCTGAAACCTCTTTTCTGTTACTTGGACGAGGGTGAGAAGTGGTAGACCCTTGAGTCTCCGTCAAACATCGAGTCATCAGCTCTCTGGGTATCCTCTGTGAAAATTATAACTATTTTTTCCCAAGAATAGTATCGATTTCCATAAGTGAAGATTTAAGAACAAAAAAGTGACATGTGCTTGCCTTATCTCAACCAGTTTAAATGTCTTTTATCTGAATGTTATTTAAACCGAGGAAGAAATCCTACAAGTCGGTTTAATATACAAAGATTTTTAATATCTGTGAGTGATATGACTTTTGTGATTTATGACCATGACATCGACAAAAGATAGCCCTCTATTGTCTTTTTTTATTTTCAATTCCGATATTTTGGCAAAACTTGAAAGCCTTAAAGATTTTAAAATATCAGTTTCGCTAATTTTTGTGTGAATCTTTACTTGATCCAACTGAAATCGTAAACTTTATCTATTAAGTTATTGCAAACTATACATCGCATTCTTCTAGTGACGTTGTTTTGTTTTAATTTCTAGGTAAGTAACGGGTAGGGTGGGTCGTTGGTTTTGGTCCGTTTTGTCGTTTGTTTGTTTGTTTGCTTTTTATTTCCCTCCTTTATTAAAATAAAAAAAATTAGACAAAAAATAAGACAGTCTTTAAAGGACAGTCTTAAACAAAAAAGTAGACCTACGGTATGCAGAGCATAAATTAAAAAAAAAAGTTCATATATCTAACATCCAGCAAATATGAAGAATTAACAAATTCTGAACTTTCTTTTTCTTTTTAAACATCCTTTGAAACGCTTATGTGAAGTCAATGAATTAATCCAGAAAGTTCCTTGGGATGCGATTTCGTAGCCGCTCATTATTTTATTTCAACCTTCACTATAATGAATGTTATAGGTCATCCCAGATATCTTTATGTGATAGTCAGCGTCATTGCTTTGTTTTAATTGAGTTGTGAGTTTCCACTGCCACAAAGTGTAATCGTTTAGTTGTTGAAAGAATTGTCCCTCTCACCGATTCAGCTTTGCCCGTCCGACGCTCCTTGATGCGTATTAAAGCATCCTGTTGTGAATGGGTGTGCCAGTCTCAAAACTCATTGAAATAGTGCACATTGTGAGACATGACCAGATAGATAGTATGGCTATGTCTAATTGTTCCTTCACTGTCAAACGGTAATTGGAAATGTGAAAACTCCGCAGGCCCAGTTTTAAATCGTCACTATTTCTATTTACAATGTTGATTTAAGTGTGCAGAGTAGCCATTGCGAGACGCTCCCTCACCTCGTACATAAAAACAAACAGAAAAAAGTGAGTTTCTGAGTGTTGGGAGTAATGGGGGGGTGGGGGGGGGGGAGATAATTCTAATGATCAATGTATACACTAACGATCGATCTCTTCGAGTGCTTACCTAGTAGTGTCTGCAACCTAAATGAGCTCCTGTCTATTTTTTGGGAATATACTTTGACGTTTCAGATTTTCAGAGCCGAGAACGCTGCCAGAAAGCGCATACATGTAAAGGCTAACTTATTGAAGACGTTGTCTGTCACCATTACTGTAGCGCCGACAGGTAGGAAACATTCAGCATTTTGAAACTGCCCGCCGACTTGTCCCGGAGGACTGGTCCACAAGAGCGCACCATTCACACACTTCTCTAAATGACAGTCGGAGAGGAAGTTAGTCAGACTGCAGCGAAAACGCCTCTCGATGGTTGGAGACAGTTTTAGTATGAACTCAGTGGATTGCTTTTCAGAATAATAATTTTCTACATTGCGTGCATGTTGATCAGAATCTTCTTCGGTAATTTGATCAGGTCTTTTCTTGTGTTACTTTTTTCATCTTGTTTTGAATAGGTAAGCGATGATAGAAATGGTCATTTTAATAGATGTCTCTGGATCAAAGGTAACATCTACATTTTGATGGCTCAATGTAATTTTCTCACCACACTCCTCGCCCGCGAAAATCTTGTTTATAAAACTACAAATGGTGCGTGTTTTCAAACTTTCATGCACCCCCTTATGTCTGCTTGTCAGAGACGTGACATTTTTTTCACCTACACAGGTGCCTGTTCGAAGATCACTGAACATTTTCGTAATCCTATCGCCCGTTCTGCATTCGCAGTTGACTGCACGTGTTTCTGGACAATTGCGGTGGAGCAGAGTCTTCGTATCTGCCACGGTTCCAAAATGGCACAACGGGATGACTTGACCAACCTTACTTAGGACAATAGTCTTCTTACTACCAGAGAATCGAAGACTGATATATTTGGAATAAAGCTGGGTTTCATCCCAAGTGTGCTCTATGTGCTCAAAGCATTATAATCATTAAAAATAACACCGAGTTTGAAATCGATGACTCTAAGCATTTCGAAATTTGTAGAAGACTGGTTTAGAGTTCTTGGATCAGGCAACGGGCGAATTTCAAAGAAGAGGTCCAGGTTAATCATTTGTGCCGTGGTGCTGGCTGGATTCGTGGGAACATGCTCAGTTCTCGGTTGTACCGGTAGATTACATTATAAGGAGCTCCCCCGCAGTTTACCGCTGCCCCATTCAGGTGAGGATAAAATATCTTATCACGGGAATAATTTTCAGGGCAAATCTCGGCAAAGTCGTCGGAATAGTCGTTGTAAACAACACATACTTTATCGCATGAACACTCGTGCAGTTTCCCATACGTTGCCGAATAACTGCTTCGGATAATGCATGTACACTGTGCTTTGGCTGTTTCCCAGAACAGCTCTTGACTAGGAGTGCCACATAATTTCTTCCTTTATGCACAGCTAGTTAATTTGTTTTGACAGTCTTGTTCAAAGCGAGTGGAAAGGCTTCCATTAAAACACGTAATGATATTCCATTGGCCATTAGGGGAGCATATCACCTAAAAATAGTAACCATCAAAACAGGTCTACTTGTTAGAACTTGAGTCCAGTTGATGGAATAGACAATGCCATGGAACTGCAGCGGAAAGCGGTGAGAAATTTAATTCATTATTTCGGATTTAATATGAACACACAAGTACTTAGATCTTAAAGAAATATGGTAATTTTTTACACAAAGCAGAGTTTATTAACATTCTTTTTTTCTGCGTTTTATGACATCACCATGATAATTTTATCTTGAAGACAATACATGAAAATAACAGCCAAAGCATGCTTTTAAAAAAAGATAGAGGTAGGTGATACTTGATTATCTCCTCATATTTTAATCCATAGACTCAAAAGATTGAAATCAGTTGAAAAGGTTTTTTTGTCTTGTTGCTTTAAGTGTTAATTGTTCTTGTTATCGTCGTTTTGTTTTGTGTTTTTTTTTTTTTTTTTTACACTTTTCTCGAACTTTTTTTTTTGAGGGGGGAGTGGGTTGTTTTTATTTTATATTACTTTTCTCGAACCTTCTTTTGTTGTTGTTTTATATTACTTTTCTCGAACCTACACTTTTCAAGCCGATTGGCCTTTAGGGTATCAGTTGGTACGCGTAACCAGACGACTGAATGCAGTTGATTATTTTAGCCCTAGTGCATTGCCGTTGTAATCTCACCAGTCTTAAAGCTCATTAGGCTCCCTTCAAGCATTAAGAAAGGCTAGTTAGTAAATATCCAAACCTATCAGCAGCTGGTCCAAGCCAAGATTAAAAAGCGCGTCCTGCACATTTCAATCTAGCTCTATACCTACTAAGCTCTCTAACTACCAGTTGTATTTATGTTTCAATCCAGACCTCAATGTGTGAATGTCTGCTCAGAAATTACTTGGTCTAAGTAGGCGTAGCCAACTCGGTTCTAGTGTCTGTGTCCAATCAGCGATTAAAAAAATAATTATTATAGGCTTGCAAGATCAATTTCTGTTTATGGCTAAAGGAATACAAATCGTCTCAAGGGGTTGTATTAAAAAAAACCCAACTCTATCATTCATGTGAAATAATTTTCCAATCTTTTCTAATGGTCATCGTAATGTTCATTGTCATTTTAATAATACGGATCATGATTTTTATCTCCATAAATCAATATGTGACCTAGTCATATATATTTAGATCGGTACTACATGTATTTCAAATGGGTTGGGATATTATTCTATTGTTTTTTTACTCGCCCTGACCAAACACTTAGAAGAATTTAATTCACGAGACGTATCGTGAATACAAAGTGTAACTATGAGAGCAACGCATAATTGCATATACCTCTTAGCTTCAGATCAACAACATGAAACACTCCTTGAAAAAAGGAGCCGTAGAAAGAAGGAGAAAAAGAAGAACAGAAAGAAGGAGCGGGTCAAAGCCGAGGGAAACGGAGAGAAGAAAAAAGATGAGAGAGCAGAGGATGTGATTGAGAAATAAAGGGGAAAGAAAAGAAAGAGAAGGAAGAAGAGGACGATTTAGGAGACAAAAGACAAACCAAAGTGCAGTGTATAAAGGTTTTATCGAGACAATCTGATAAAAATATTGCTTCCCATCGGTAAGCACAATTACTACAAAATGTTCTTTTCAGCCAATTTTCTGTAAAAAAAATTAGATAAAAATTATTATTCTTGTGGAAATTCTTATATAACAGGAAGCCATTATTTTGAAAAAATATTATTGTAAGTCTTGAGTTTTCGCTCCCTATAACTTCTTTTAAACGGAATTATTTCGATACACTCTGATCATCAATCTGCCATCCCACTAGCGTGGACACTTGCTGGCTCTTCACAATTTGGTGAGTGATAGTGTCATTAAAAACGGAGGAGAAATGTTTACATCATCTCTTACAAGTTAATGTGTTTTGCTCTTATAATGATTATAACCGGTGCATAAAAATGTTTATTCAGCTTTTAGAGCTGTAGTTCGATTAATGAATCATTGATATGGTGCACATTTTAAAACGTGTTTTTTTTTTTATGAAATTAAATAAACCATTTAAATGAGTAGAAATTTGTTTCTTGCTCTATGACCAACAAATATATACGCCCAGAATCTTAGAGCTGCTCATGATCCGCGTTATTATATATAATACAATAGCCCTATGTTTTGGTATAATTATCTTAAAAGATTTTAGAGGAATCAATATCCAATTTTCAACTACCTACATTAGAATTACATTTACTGGTTGTGGGTTAGGAAAAATGTTCTTTCAGATCTTAAAAAACATTTACACAAAATATTGTAGAGCATTCTCTCTATATATCTTTAAATTGTCTCTCTCCTTTCATCATATCTATAGACCCTTTTTTTCCTCTTCCTCTACTTTATATTCTTTTGAATATATGCATATCCTACTGCAACATTTCAAATGACCTGCAGAAATATCTTTTAATAATCTTGTGTTTCTAATTTTTTTCTTTGGAGAGGTGCGCTACATCTATTTTTATATATTTTTTCCTATGTGCTTTGAAACATTTAATTATTAACCAAACAGAATTGCCATGACAGTCAAAATCGGAGTAAAAACATTTTCAGATGCATGCCGTACATTTCCTCTCGTTGTAATAACCTTCGACAACAAACCATATTTAAGTATGTTACTGCACATGAATCTAGGTATGCGCCTTTTTTCAAACAGAGAAAACAATAGGTCGCGCAGTAAAAGATGATTTGTAATAGAAAAGAAGTTTGAGAGAAAGACATAAGTACATGCTGAAAAGCATTTACACGCGCAAGCGAACAACAAAAAAGCACCGGAATACTAATGTTATAAAGATCTCTTCCAATAACATCGTATGTTCTGTAGACTCCATTAAATGAAATACTATCTGGCAACAACAATTTGCAGGCTGAGCAAATTGGTTTAACTGTTCTAAACGAAATGGATTACAAAGATACCATCTTTTATCAATGAAAGTTTTAAATCTTATTCTACCTATGTTTGTAAAACTAGTCGGCTCTTTTTTAGAATTATCCTTTCGTAAAATTTATCTATTCAAGCCCTTGCGGTGCATCACAAACACAGATTTGATGCGATGACTCATAGGTTTTAGATTTAAACTGATTATTCTGCGATAGATATCACAAGAGCAAGTTTGTTTGTCATAAACGATGTGGTGCATATAGACTCAGAGGCTATCTGCACCATTTGTTATACATCTATAGCAAGATCTATCTACTTTAGGATTAGATCTACATTGAACTGGATGATGAAATTCAGTGTATCACGCTTTCACGTATGCACTGAAAATCTTGTCTTGCTTTTCCTTTGCCTTTGACTGCGTCTCAAAAGCAACAACAACAATTTTCTCCTTCTGCTACACGCCATTGTGCATTTTTATGAAAAAAAATACATGACATAGTTATGCTGTTTGAAAAAAACCAAGGAAAAAAAATAGAATAAAAAAGGCGTACTCAAATGCATTTTCTCTCTTTTCAAATTTTTTTTTACATGGGTTTAAGAGTAAAATAATTTTCACATGAAAGGCATTCAGATGAACATGAGGTTTCAATAAAAACGGATTATGTTTTAATTATCATAACATGTTTGTATAAAACGGCAAACACAAAAATTGTAGAAATAAAACATTTGCGAGAACGATCAAACAGAACTGATGTGATAGAAAAATTACCTCAATCTAGAACCGACTATGTTTTATTGCAAAGAGAGCTTTGGAAATTTTATGTCATTAGAACCTGATCAACATTGAACTAACGATACAAAATTTCAGGATAGATTACTTTTGTTCGTTATTTACAATCTGACTTCATCGGTTTTTTTTTTAAATTTCCCTCTAACAACGAATAGTTATAATCCCCTTCACCTCCTCCTCCCCCCACCCCCGCCCACACACACACACACACACACAAACTGTTTTCTAAAACACCCATTTCCGACACGCTTTAGACAACGGAGTCATTGATGAACAACTCCGGTGCATTGAGGAAGAGAAGCAGCGGATAAAGGTGTGAACTGTTTAAAATATATCACAATTGAAGAAAATGATTTCAATCAAAACGTTATGTCGCTTCCATGCTTGAAATATTCGGGAAGAATTATAAAGTGTGCATTGAGTGAGAACAGAGAAGAACAGGTAAGCACTTTAATGAAATCATAGAAATCATAGAAATTTTTTCCGAGATCGATTCTCTTTGCGGAGAGCATCCAGGACTGTCTTTTCTCACTGTTTTTATTGTTAATGATGATAACTTGAGCCAATTAGTTCTATACAAAGCAGTCTAGACTCCAGCAAAAAAAAAAACAACAAAAAAAAAAAACAACCCCAAACAAAGTGTATATTTACTAAAATATTCAGACTAATGAGAGCAGCTAGATTTAGATTTAGATTAAACCAAGGCTCATACGGCTTAGATAAGAAGACTCAATTGTAAAAGCCCCTGCAAGATCCACAAGATGAAATCTGCTTCTCTCCTTTTCTTTATAGCTTTAACTAAATCAAGAAACACTATCTTTTGACAATGATGGACACGATAGACCTATACCACTTGTCATTTATCGTTTCGTTCCTCCTTCAAAACCCAGTATATTAATATACCGGCCAGTTTTAAATCATGAAGTTGATAAGAATGTAAACTTAAAATTTGAAGAAAAAAAATGTAGACACACGCAAATCTAAAGAATGATATAGATGTTATGAGCAACTGCTAATAAGCAGCTTAATAACAATACTTCATCCCGTTTTCACATCTAACCTCTCAGCATCCTTGTTCGACCAGACTAAAATCCTCCAGTTAGAGGTTTGTTTGACAACACTTTGACATGGGATTTATTGTTCGAAATTTAAATAGATCTAGAATTAGGATTGAATCTATCAAACTGGTTTATCTCTATGCTCAGATTCTTTCAAGATGAAGATTTAGATAGAACAATGGTTCCTGAAATACTATTATTATTTTCATGCGAAGTTCATAGAGTTTAGCAAGTAACCACTTATATTAAATAAACTTTCTTTCTATGCTATCTTTTCCAAAATCAAAACCTGAACAGGAATAACATTTGTAGCGCTTAGAACTGCTGATGTCCGTCTCTAATTTATTAAGTGAAAACGAAAGGAAAATTACGAAATAAAAGGACCAATTGCCATTTACAGTCCATATGCCTTTTAGATTAAATGGCTTTCCCCCAACAGTTCAATTAACGGCGCATTGTTTTTTTGTTTTTTTTTAAATAACGCAAATATAACTATCTTATCAAAGCTAAAAAAAAGAGAGAAAACCAATGAACGCATTGCATAGAGCTGAACGTATTGTGGGGCAGCGCAGTCTCTCTAGAAGTCTATATGACGATGGAGTGGCTTGTTGCAGCTTGCCCACAAATCTAAAATCTAAAAAGTGCTCAGCCTCACAAACTCCGCGAGACAACCATCCACAATTCACGTACAGTGTAGAAAGTCTTTCCATAAGCGTGAGGTGCCTGATTCCTTAGCAAACCTAAAACTTATCCTTTTAGCTTTTTAAGTGTGCAACAAGATAATTGATTAGGCCTAGAATCGCAGCCTTCAATCGACTTCTCTCGTCATGAAGATTCTGAGTTCACAGAGACGGAAACATCGATCTCATTCCACAAACAAAGCCACGCTCGCACGTTTTGGTCGTTGTCACTGGTAGGTGTCTGTTAGACCTCCTTGGAAAATAATCGTTTTCGACTTAAGCAAAAAAAAAAAACAAAACTTTTTTGATGTCGTATTGATATACGCTATGTTCTCTTTGAGTGGCAAGGCGATGGGTGCCGAAGCATCTATAAGTCGATGGTTCTAATCCCACCAATTCAAGAATTTTCGGTCATTTTCTCTTAAAAGCCTTATCCTAACCACTGCTGAGCACTACCTAAAATTCTAGCTCTTATAGTTCTAACTTATGATTAACCCAATGGTTTGCCTCCTTTTGATCTAAATCTGACTCTACTGCTACTACTACTACTACTACTACTACTACTACTACTACTACTACTACTACTACTACTACTACTACTACTACTACTACTACTACTACTACTACTAAAATTGAACGTCGCACTGCAACTTTGTGAATAATTGCGAAGCACCGTAAAATAAATACCCAAATAAAACAACTACAAAAAAATAAATATTATTGTAAATACTTATTCAGCCTTTTAATTTTTACGAATTCGTTACATTTTTTTCTGTGTATACTTTTACATTATTCATTTTTTAAGTAGATGTTTCTACATGTAACCTATTATATATATATATATATATATATATATATATATATATATGTATATATAAATACATACATATATAGCGACCCAACTCTGGTAGCACAGCTGATTGTAAAATACTACTACTTAATCTTCTTCTTCTTCTTCTGCAACTACTAGCAAAAATCGCTCATATGTTCTACTTGCAAGATATCGCAATCATGTTGAGATTTAACTTTCAAAGATGCAGTGTCACTAAATTTCTCTTAATGAGTCTTTGTCCCGTTTCGGGATCACACCCTTCCAACTTTTGAAGCAAAAAAGGCCCTCCGATTTGTCATTAATTACTCCTATGGAGGTTCCTCTACTCCTATAAATACTCTTCAGTGATCTAAACCTTTACAGGTATATCGACCCCTTTCACCGTAGAACGTTTAGAAGGGTAGAAGCTACTCGTCTTGCTTATCAAAGTTTTTCTGACACACTAGAGTCGATCGCCACTCTCCAAAAGATTGATCTGAGACATTTCTCGAGACAATTTTTAGACAGACACAATCCC
>JAWDGP010000740.1:0-50000 GCA_033675545.1 Elysia crispata
TCCCCCACACCCATATATACATTGATACATAGACAACTTCAGATAGATAGATAGACAGACAGATAAGATAGTTACAGTAACTACTATCAAAGTGATAGACAGCACGTTGGGCAGACAACTAGATATGACAGGCAAGCTAGTTCAATCGCCGAAAAAAAAACATTTCATTTTACGTGCATAATTTTATTGACTTGAGAACCAGATCAACATAAGATATTGGTTTACACAGTAATAGGTCTATGAGTTAAAATCTATTTTTAATAAAAAAAAAATTCCAGAATTGATCGTGGCACATGCACGGAGCCAAGTGTGGCTCTACTTCTACATAAAGCTTTGGTACAAGACAGAGAGGATCAGCAGTTTTCAGACTTCTCAGTAACTGTGGACGAAGTCGAGTTCAAATGTCACCGCCTTGTTCTGTCCACTAGATCAGGCTTCTTCCGATCCTTGCTTACTTCCGGCATGAAAGAAACAACGGAAGGGAAGGCTACATTGCAAAGCATATCTTCCGATGTGTTTGCCATTGTCCTGAAGTGGATATATGAAGGAGAGGCCAATCTTTCAGAGGAGAATGTCATCGACGTTTTATTCGCAGCTGATCAACTAGATGTCCAATCTTTGGTATCCCAGTGTCAATATCTCTTGATGCAGAATCTGTCTTTAGAAAACTGTATTCGTTTCTATCACACCAGTAAAGTTTTCAACCATAAAGAACTAGAAGAAAAATCGTGGAAAATTCTTCTTGAAAATTTCGACTGCGTTTGCATATCGGACGAATTTTACACGCTCAACACCGATGAAATTTTGAGTGTTGTCTCCGACCCAAGATTAAACACTCGTTCTGAGGATGTAGTCATAGAAAGCATTCTCAGATGGGTTCACTTTGATGCAGGTCAAGTTTCAGATAACCAGGAAATAGAAAAGAATAAGAAGGCAGAAGGAGATAAGCATCACGCACCAATTCATCCGAAAAGTGGAGAAATTGGAGCGTTTGTTCAAGGAAATGGGAGCGCAGAGCCGGCTATCGATCCTGCCAATCATGATAGAAGCGATACAGCAGCAAAATGTGGTTTTTTTGGCGACTGTAAGTTAGCAGAAACTGAAGGTTTAACCACATCTACCGATTATGTTGACCTAAAAAACCACCAGCCGAGGCTTGAACGTTTGGCAGATGTTCTGGAGGCCAGCAGATATCTTCTTGTTAGCGGGAACTGTGTGTGGCAGACACTGGCCTGCGATCCTCTTGTGCAAGCCGACCGTCGATGCCGGGCCATCCAAGAGGAGATAATACGCTACAAGACAAGACTCGACAGCCACCAGAGCGCTCTTCTCTCTGCAGCTGAGAACAGATGGCCAGGGTATCTGAGAGATGTCTTAATTTCCCACACCAATGATAAGTTGTATTACATAAATTTTAGGCTCTCACACAAATGGCAAGAGATCAATTTAGATTGCCCAGTAAAAGGTATGCAGTGTTTGGTCTATTTCGACAGTAACATTTATGTAACGGGTGTTAAAAAACAAGTGCATGTTTACACTCCTATTAACATGAAATGGCTCACGCTTACATCTGCTGAACATGAAAGTGTACAGACTTTGGCAATGCTACCTGTTGGTAACGAGCTTGTCGCAGTCCACACGTCTGGTAATGGCAGTTACATTGTTGAGCGTCTGTCTATACAGAGCGTCGGACCAGCTAAATGGCTACAAGTCGGAGAGTTTCTCATGCGTGGTATGGAAGTGGCCAGCATCACTAATATCGGGCCAAAATTAATCGTCTTTTGGAGACAACCTGGGCAGAATTGCGTGAGTATCGAATGTTTTGATTTGATTCAGCGCAAGTCCTTCTTCCTACCCGATCAGCTGACCGTCTCTTCTAGCTTGGCGACCTTCAAACATGGCGATGACGTGTTTGCCCTGCAGGAGAACGGCTCTCTTTGGAGAATCAGCTTGCTGCAGAGTCAGCCCTACCTTTCTCTAAAACACGAGCTCTGTCTGTGGAACTTTCATCGCGCTGTGGCCGGGGCAATCCTAGCGCGTGGTATTCTGATGGTGTTTGAGACCTCGACAGAGTCCAGGGAAAATGCTGAAGCTCAGGCGGAAGCAAGAATCTCTCTGGAAAACGTCTTCACAGAAATAGAATTCATCAAATCTTCCCCTGCCCAAAAAAGCTATCTCCATTCTGTACTATA
Source organism: Elysia crispata (assembly GCA_033675545.1). Classification (NCBI taxonomy): domain Eukaryota; kingdom Metazoa; phylum Mollusca; class Gastropoda; family Plakobranchidae; genus Elysia; species Elysia crispata. Next base: position 2,193 of record JAWDGP010000740.1, read on the forward strand.
CTTGAACCATCTTAATCAATACCCTTAATGGGACTTCAATGAAAGCTGTGATTGCACAAAGGACAACCCATTAAAAAAGAAATAACATTTAACGATTGAAACAAAAACAAACAAACATGTTTTTCACCCACATGAGATTAAAGCTAAAAAGTACGTGAGTAAGTCAACTCAAAGGAAATTTTAAAAAAATATATAACCTGGAAAGAAAATCGTCCTATAGCTGTTTCAAAATACTCTTTTTTTTTTTTTTTTTTTGAAGTATAAGGCAGCGACATCTATCTAAACGATCTTATGGCTCTTTTATCGTAAAAGCATAGCCACAGTCCCACATGGAGATCTTGACATATTAAAAATACTCGGTACTTTCATGGAAACATTTTGGCTACATTTTACACCCTAGTTGTAAATTTTCTTTCATTGATGTGTGTGTTGAGCTTCTGAAAACAAACCTATGCGAAATGATAGTATATTAACTTGCATAAAATGATCAAATTTAATGAAAGCAATGAATAGCGGGGAAGACTGGAGCACCTGATTGCTATATGCACCAAGTTGTCATACGATCACGGAGCATTAAAAGATATTACAAAGAACTGAGTAAATAGATACAGCTACATGTACATACAGAAAATGAAAAAGATAAAAAAAAATTCGCCACAATAGCAACGGTATACTATCAAACATTTGTACACTGCTATCAAAGAACCACCAAACTGGGGTTTCTACTACGTTGAACTCATGGCACACCATCTTTCGGCATCAATAAATACAATTTACAATTTATCCCGAAGGAATACTTTACAATTTTCGTAATTTTTTATCTCACTTTCTGGATTAATTTTGCAATTTTTACAAAGTATCATATCTAGGCATGATAGAATGACCTTGTTTTTTTCGTTTATTTGTTTGTTTCATTGTTAAAATAATAACAGTATTCTGTTTCATTTCAATTACCCTGAGATCACCTCTTATGATGGACTGGATTTGTAAAAATAATCAATTACTGACAGATTGACACAAAGATGACTTTTTCCGAATTTGATTTATAAAGCTGAACTCCACGTGATTTATTCCAGTATAATAATATTTGAAAATAGAAACAAGAATTGGTGCATTTAATCATTTATTATAATTGTTGTTATTATTATTATTATTATTGATGCTGTTGTTGTTCTTTTTGTTGTTGTTGTTGTTGTTGTTGTTGTTGTTGTTGTTGTTGTTGTCATTATTATTATTATTATTATTATTATTATTATTATTATTATTATTATTATTATTATTATTAGTTTTGTACCTGAAGTACACCCCTTGTCTTCCAGAAGTTATTGCAATGAACTAGGTGCATCCTTCTCTAGTGTCGTGTATTTGGTGTCTTGAACTTTAATCCTATCTCTGCTTAATGGTATACACCCTTCGATCCTGGATGTCAGTAATCCTACTTGTTATGTATATGCTATAGCACCTGCACTATAGGTTAGTATTTTGATATATAAATATAATATTAATATCTGTGATGCGCCTGCATTGTATGTTAATTTACTTCCATTATAAGTTTTAAAATCTCACTGCCTGAGTGGTAATTTGGGATCGATATCTCGATTTGCAACTCAAATTGTGATTGGCTATTCCTAGATCTAGATATTAGGCATTGATTTGTATCTTTCAAACAGTGTGTTCTTTTCAATGAATCCCATTGTTTATAAAATACACGTACTACTATCATCATTTTTCATACTACTATTATAATTTTTCATATTCATGGGGCTAATAATAGTTTAACCAATTGAAAAGAATCTCCTAAACGAAAACCATGGAACAGCGAATCTGAAAGAAATGAAATGGCTCAGAAAGTTATGGCCATTTTCCACCAGACTTCCATAATGAGGCAGTTTTTGAGAAATAACATATACACGCGAATAATCATCGATGGATGTAGTGAATGAGGAAAACTTCATATTTTTATAACAAGTAACGAAATCAATGACAATGCCTCGAGAAAGGGGCATTAAAAACTGGTATCGAGTAGGATATCGAATCCTTATTTCTCGTCAAATGACAATAACTTCCTGTGCAAGTGTTGATTTAAAAAAAAAAAAAGAAGAAAACAAAAAAACAAAACAAAACAAAACAAAAACAGAATCAAGCAAAGGTTAAGTAACAGACCCATCTTTATACATTAAATTTAGGAGACAAGAACCACGGTCATTGACAGAAAAGAAAAGCACATACACACCTAGTACCTACAGCCACATTTTGTGCCTGCTTATTGTAAAGATCGTAATTGTTGGATATTATTTACACTACCTCTGTAGAAAGATCTGCTTCTACCTAAAAATGTTAGAAACAAAACGAATTGATATTTAAACATACAGGTAGCCTACTGAATTCTGGAACGCTTCCCCACTTCCCCACAAGTTTCGCTTCGTTCAGCAGACACAAGATCACCTGAAGCTTTTATTAGGTCTATTATAAGCATTAAAAAAAATTCAGTTGTTTTCATTGAGCCTGTATAAAGGTTCATACCTTTAGTAAATATGAGGTCGCACCAAACCTTAGGACAGCTGTTTTTTTTTGTCTTTTTTTATGTACATGTACATGATTACATAATGACACATGTGGTATCTCCTTCAGAGATTATCGGCATAGTATAATATTCTAAATTATAGCGCGTAATACTCATTGCTTGGAGATTTTTTAGATGATGGTGATCAGCTCTATGGATGTAATTATAGTTTAAAAGGCCTACTTATATTACTCTGTTTAGAAACAACTTACATACAGTAGATTTTAATCAGTATAACACATTGAAAATTAACAGAAGTTATAAAACAACCGTGAATGTGTTTGCAACCCGAACCTACGAATAAACTTCATGGAATAAACGCATCTTTCTTTAAAGTTTAAAGCATTGTTCCATTTTCGGAGCTTTAGATTTATTTTTTCATGTCTTAGATAAGCACAGCTATCAACATTGCTCTTGCTTTTTTGTTTTAAAAATTTTCATAACTTTTTTTTCTGTCGTATGTGCATCCGCATTCTTCTATATGTTATTGATACGCTATGATTATTTTTCTAAGATGTTGATTTATTTTTAAATCTACTACACGTAGCTAGTTTGTTATAAATTATGCTTTCGATTAATAAAAATCATCTTGTAAACAAATTTAAAAGAGTATAGTCTTTTTCTATGATGAATATTTTTTTATACAACTGTTTGTATCGAATGTAAGAGTCAAATAAAATCCTAAGATGTAGGTCTAGATAAATAGAGAGAGAAAATTGAGAGAGAGAGAGAGAGAGAAAGAGAGAGAGATAGAGAGAGACACACACACACAGAGACAGAGACAGAGACAGAGAGAGAAGATAATGAGATTAAAAGAGAAAAGAGAGAGAGAGAGAGAGAGAGAGAGAGAGAGAGAGAGAGAGAGAGAGAGAGAGAGAGAGAGAGAGAGAGAGAGAGAGAGAGAGAGAGAGAGAAATTTTGCAAAGTGATGGTCAAGGGAGAAGGACAGTGCAGTGGCGCTATTGGGAATTGCAATACCCTGATCCTCATCGTGAATCTCATTTTATATGTTAAAGATCAGATCAACAGACAACAATGCTGATGTTATGCGTTGCTGGAGGAAGAAGGAAGGTCGTTCGTATCCACTGAACTAAGGCAGCACGTCTTAGGTTCTTGCATGATTGGTAGCCGACTCACAAGGTTGATAAACCTGCAGGCACAACAAAGTTGGCTGCTTCAAGAATTAGCCTCTATCATCAATACAGCAATAGGACAGGCCAAAAGGCATTAGAGTTGATTAATCTCTTTTCTTTCTTTCGTTTTCTCTTTCATTCTGAATGTACTAATTAATTATGAAAGCCTCCAATTTTATTTTTTCTGCTTCTGTGCAGCCATTGAATTTGATTATATTTTCATTGCGATTGAAAGGTAAAACTTCTATTTTGCCCAACACGTATTTGAAGGCACGAGCCGCCGTTGGTTTTGTCAAATATACAATGAGTAATGCATACCAAAAGCATATGGAAAGTTTACAGTATGTATATGGGTTCCTAAATTTGAAATTTATGAGAACATCACTGATGTGTTTCACATATTTACATTTTGGAGATTCGTATGAATATGATTAACGTTAACTGATTAAAAAAATACTCTCTAAACACTTCGTTGCCCAAAGAGACTCAAGACTCGAGTTCCTTCGAGAGGATGAGTTTGACGTCATCTGTGTTGACAGAGAAAAACATGTTCTGCTGGGTTTTTCTCAATTCTGTCAAAAAAATGAAAGGTGTCCTTGGACTGCTGGTATCTAGATATAGGCTACAGATATGTGGAGAGAGAGAGAGAGAGAGAGAGAGAGAGAGAGAGAGAGAGAGAGAGAGAGAGAGAGAGAGAACGCCCCCCCTCTCTCTCTGTCTGTCTGTCTGTCTGTCTGTCTGTCTGTCTGTCTGTCTGTCTGTCTCTGTCTCTGTCTCTGTCTCTGTCTCTCTCTCTCTCTCTCTCTCTCTCTCTCTCTCTCTCTCTCTCTCTCTCTCTCTCTGTGGGATTTATACAGTCATGTATAACTTTATATAAATCAAAACTATTGAATAGAGGCGATTGAATCTAGCTTTGATAAATATAAGGACTTTATCGTTTTACAAAGTTGGAATCTGATAAGTAAATGCGATTCCATCACTAAGCATACTATTTGCAGTGGCTAACCTTGTAAAGCTTAGTTTATTCCGTTTATAGATTGCTGCCTTTGCAACCTCTGAAATATGTTGATATAAATCATCCATTATGTTTCGCAATTTGCATTATATTTTTTTAAGTCATAATTATAAAGTCTGACTCCTTACAACACACCGCGTTAAAGAAGGTAAAAAATATATTGACGATATTAGCACCCTTGGAATTCCCATTAATGAAACATGAGATAGACCGACAGACTTACAACATGAATACAATATAAATTATGCATTTATCTTCCTAATCTGAGGAAATAATAATAATTTCTGCACTCCTAATCAATATGGGGAAAATACAAGACCACCGATACAATGTAATGCCCGTTGAAAATTGTTACTCGTTAAATTTTTCTTTCAGTTTCAGTTTCTATATATATATATATATATAGATATATATATATGTATCATCCTTTCATACATACCCTACACCCATAAATACATTGATACATAGACAACTTCAGATAGATAGATAGACAAATAATATAGTTACATTACTTACTATCAAACTGATAGACAGCACGTTGGGCAGACAACTAGATATGACAGGCAAGCTAGTTCAATCGCCGAAAAAAAAAACATTTCATGTTTCGTGCCTAATTTTATTGACTTGAGAACCAGATCAACATAAGATATTGGTTTACACATTTATAGGTCTATGAGTTAAAATCTATTTTTAATAATTTTTTTATTCCAGAACTGAACGTGGCACATGCACGGAGCCAAGTTTGGCTCTACTTCTACATAAAGCTTTGGTACAAGACAGAGAGGATCAGCAGTTTTCAGACTTCTCAGTAACTGTGGACGAAGTCGAGTTCAAATGTCACCGTCTTGTTCTGTCCACTAGATCAGGCTTCTTCCAGTCCTTGCTTACTTCCGGCATGATAGAAACAACGGAAGGGAAGGCTACATTGCAAAGCATATCTTCCGATGTGTTTGCCATTGTTCTGAAGTGGATGTATGAAGGAGAGGCCAATCTTTCAGAGGAGAATGTCATCGACGTTTTATTCGCAGCTGATCAACTAGATGTCCAATCTTTGGTATCACAGTGTCAATATCTCTTGATGCAGAATCTGTCTTTAGAAAACTGTATTCGTTTCTATCACACCAGTAAAGTGTTCAACCATAAAGAACTAGAAGAAAAATCGCGGAAAATTCTTCTTGAAAATTTCGACTGCGTTTGCATATCGGACGAATTTTACACGCTCAACACCGATGAAATTATGAGTCTTGTCTCTGACCCAAGATTAAACACTCGTTCTGAGGATGTAGTCATGGAAAGCATTCTCAGATGGGTTCGCTCTGATGCTGGTCAAGTTTCAGATCAACAGGAAATAGAAAAGAATAAGAAGGCAGAAGGAGATAAGCATCACGCACCAATTCATCCGAATATAAATATATATATATATATATATATATAAGGAAATAAGGCTTACTCTCTTAACTTCTCCTTTCCCTCTTCCTTTTTCTTGATCTTCATCATCATCATCATCATCATCATCATCATCATCATCATCATCATCATCATCATCATTCTGATTCTTCTTCTTCTCCATCTCTTTCTTATTTTTCAAAGCTTGTAATTTAATACGATAAAACTAATAGGCCCTGACATCAAGCATTAAGGTGAAATGGGCTCGTAAAGATATTAATCAATCAGTACTTGAATGGGTGTCTGATATTTAATTATATTATGCTGTAAGGCATTAGATAAATTTTAAACTTTTGCTGAATGGATTATGGACTGGCTGAAAAAGCTAACAAGCAAAACATAGTTTTTTTTTTCTTTAAAAGAGACGATAAATGCTCAATTGCCACCACAAGACATTGACCTAATTAATCTTTTCCCCCATTTATTCAAATTGTTTTCTACAATGAAAAAAACAACAACAAATTTATCTTGTCAGAAGATATTTCAACAATAAGCCAAGTTTTTGTGTCGAACTGAGAGTTCTATAAATTTTTATTCGTGTGATTTTGATCATTGCTTCCTTTTTCCTTGAATACGATGACCTCGAGTTAGACGGAGTAGTATCTAGTACCAAATCTTGAATTAGAAAAGAAGGGTAAAGGACATTACCATATACAAAATAGGAAAGAATGTGATACTTTCAGCAAATGAATAAACTCCAACACTTTTCAAATCAACTTAAAAGATCCTTTGATAAACACTCAGTGAGCCTGTTTTAATTTGACTCCATCTAGGAACTCACATACATTACACTTGCTTATTAAATTAGTTGACACTAGTGAGAGGGAGCACATTTGCCTTTTTTGGGTGCCTACATGATTATAACGAGATGGTATATCTGAAATCTTGTAAAGAAAAATGGAGTTTTATTTTTCTTCCCATAATTTTGATTTTTAATAAACTGGTTGAAAGATCACATCATTTCTTGCGCCGGAAGTTTAACTATGAACAATAATCCTTCTTACTTTCAGAATTATTAGAGTGACGTGATTCTTTACCAAGGAATGCTGAAAACAAAACGATTTGAGATACAGGTGCTGAATTCTGGGATTTTTTTTTTTCTTTTTTACGTTTTGCTTCCTTTAGCACAAACGACCCCCTTAAAGCTTTGTTAGGTCTATTAATAAGCATAAAAAATTTTTTGTTGTTTTCACTGAGCCTGCAAATACATAAAGGTTCATACCTTTAGTAAGCATGAGATCGCACCAGACCATGGGACTTCTGGGCTTTTTTTTTTTTTTTTAAATTACATAAACGATTACATAATGATAATTGCATTACTCCATTAGAGATTATAGGCATAGTAAATACAAAATTAGACTCATTGCTTGGAGTGTTTTTTGATGATGGTGATTAACTCCATGGATGTAATTACAGTTTAAAAGAAGCAACTTACATATAGTAGATTTTCATCAGTATAACCCATGGAAAATTAACAGAAGTTATAAAACAACCTTGTATGCGTTTGCAAACCGAGCCTACGAATAAACCCCATGGAATAAAGCATCTGTCTTTAATGTTTAAAGCATTGTTCCCTTTTCGGAGCTATCAATATTGTTCTCTGCCTTTGTGTTTTCAAACGTTTCATATTTTTTTTTTCTGTTGTGTGTGCATCCGCATTCTCCTCCATGTTATTGATACGCTATGATTAGTTTTCTAAACTAGATGTTGATGTGTTTTTAAATCTTCTACATGACGTAGCTAGTTTGCTATAAATTAGGCTTTCAATAAAAAAAAAATCATCTTATATACAAATTTTAAAGAGTTTGGTCCTTTTCTATGATAATTTTTTTAATAACAGTGTGTGTCGAATTTAAGTGTCAAGCAAAATCCTAATACATGTAGATAGATAGACAGAGAAAGAAAATTGAGAGAGAGAGAGAGAGAGAGAGAGAGAGAGAGAGAGAGAGAGAGAGAGAGAGAGAGAGAGAGAGAGAGAGAGAGAGAGAGAGAGAGAGAAATTTTGCAAAGTGATGGTCAAGGGAGAAGGACAGTGCAGTGGCGCTATTGGGAATTGCAATACACTGATCCTCATCGTGAATCTCATTTTATATGTTAAAGATCAGATCAACAGACAACAATGCTGATGTTATGCGTTGCTGGAGGAAGAAGGAAAGTCGTTCGTATATCCACTGAACTAAGGCAGCAGGTCTTAGGTTCTTGCATGATTGGTAGCCGACTCGCAAGGTTGATAAACCTGCAGGCACAACAAAGTTGGCTGCTTCAAGAATTAGCCTCTATCATCAATACAGCAATAGGACAGGCCAAAAGGCATTAGAGTTGATTAATCTCTTTTCTTTCTTTCGTTTTCTCTTTCGTACTGAATGTACTAATTAATTATGAAAGCCTCCAATTTTATTTTTCCTACTTCTGTGCAGCCATTCAATATTGATTATATTTTCATTGCGATTGAAACGTAAAACTTCTATTTTGTCCAACACTTATTTGAAGGCAGGAGCCGCCGTTGGTTTTGTCAAATATACAGTGAGTAATGCATACTAAAAAGCATATGGAATGTTTACAGTATGTATATGGTTCCTAAATTTGAAATTCATGAGAACATCAGTGATGTGTTTTACTTATTTACATTTTGGAGATTCGCATGAATATGATTAACGTTAACTGATTAATAAAAAAATACTCTCTAAACACTTCGTTGCCCAAAGAGACTCAAGACTCGAGTTCCTTCGAGCGGATGAGTTTGACGTCGTCTGTGTTGACTGAGAAAAACATGTTCTGCTGGGTTTTCCTCAGTTCTGTCAAAAAAATGGAAGGTGTCCTTGGGCTGCTGGTATCTAGATATAGGCTACAGCTATGTGGAGAGAGAGAGAGAGAGAGAGAGAGAGAGAGAGAGAGAGAGAGAGAGACTCTCTCTCTCTCTCTCTCTCTCTCTCTATCTCTCTCTCTCTCTCTCTCTCTCTCTCTCTCTGTTTTCACGCCTTTCGTCTTCTTTGTCGGTCTCGAGCTAGATCTAGGTTTGTGGTTCGTTTTTCTATACTCTCTCTCTCTCTCTCTCTCTCTCTCTCTCTCTCTCTCTCTCTCTCTCTCTCTCTCTCTCTCTCTCTCTCTCTCTCTCTCTGTGGGATTTATACAGTCATGTATAACTTTATATAAATCAAAACTATTGAATAGAGGCGATTGAATCTAGCTTTGATAAATATAAGGACTTTATCGTTTTACAAAGTTGGAATCTGATAAGTAAATGCGATTCCATCACTAAGCATACTATTTGCAGTGGCTAACCTTGTAAAGCTTAGTTTATTCCGATTATACATTGCTGCCTTTGCAACCTCTGAAATATGTTGATATAAATCAGCCATTATGTTTCGCAATTTGCATTATAATTTTTTAAGTCATAATTATAAAATCTGACTCCTTACAACACACCGCGTTAAAGAAGGTAAAAAATATATTGGCGATAATAGCACCCTTGGAACTCCCATTAATGAAACATGAGATAGACCGACAGACTTACAACATGAATTCAATATAAATTATGCCTTTACCTTCCTAATCTAAAGAAATAATTTATGTAGTCCTAATCAATATCGGGAAAATACAAAGCCAGCGAAACAATGTAATGCCCGTTGAAAATGTTACTCAGTTATATTTTTCTTTCAGTTTCAGTTTCATTTTTTGTGCTTTTCTAAGATTCAATGTATGAATGATAATTTAAAATTTTTAACAAAAATATCTTTTTTTTTTCTTTATAAAAAGAGGCATGCTTTAGAAATAAACTGCAGCCCAGTTTGAAATAATTCAACCGTTTCATATTCATTTTGAATCGCACGTTTCAACTTTCAAAGGCACCTTTATTAGAGCTGACGCTTTCGACATAACCCACATTTGATACATCTAGTTTGCCTGAATCCAGGAGAGTCAGCTTCGTGGTTAAATTTAATGATAAAAGCATTCGGTTCAGTTTAACTGCCACTATGTCCAAACTGTAAGTAAACGTTTATCTTAATTTTGTCAGTTTTATCCATATTCTAAATGACCCGTAACGCTTTGAAATAGATTTTAAAAAAAATTAAAATAAGAGTATTTCTAAAGGACGATTTTATGTTATTATCGTAACTGTGCATGACTGGCTAGATGGATTGTAAAGCCTAGACAGAGACCGCTTTTTTTTTTCTGTATCATGACCATATTTTTTTAATTAGTGTAGGATTTATAATAGCTAAAACTAAAGCATCTTTCAAGTTTCGACGTATTACGAGTTCTGTTTTGCAAAAAGCATCACACCGTTACCCCCTTTTTAAAAAAAAATAAGCTACAAAGATTGTAAGCTAGTTCTTTACTGCACGAGATACGATAGATCATAAAGATGTTATACATTTTATCTATACCTAAATTTAGTGAATGTTTTATTTTTAACTGAGATAATTTATTTCCGGTATCACGTAGGATCGTCACAAATTCTTAAGATCTAAATTGGTTTTAATTTCTCTTTAGATTCGATCTAAATCTAAGCGGTATTAAATTTTGAGCCCTTTCTAAGATTCATTGCATTCGTTATTATTATTATTATTATTATTATTATTATTATTATTATTATTATTATTATTATTATTATTATTATTATAGTAATAATAATAATTATCATCTTTAATTTGAAATAGCGCCTAGGCCTACTTAAAAAGAGGAAAAATTTGGAAATAAATTGAATTCCTGGTTAAAATCAATGAGGCGTTTCATATTTTTATTTTGGATCGAACGTTCCACTTTTCACAGGGATCTTTATAATAGCTGACGCTGTTGACGTAACTCACATTTTATAGTTTGCGTGAACCCAAGGCAATTAACGCCATTAGAGCTAATTCAACCACCACTAAGTCCCCACTTTAAGATGTTAATATTTTAAAGTTTTCTCCAACTTCTATTTACTAAATATCATAACTCTAACTGAACCATATGGCTTTAAAGCAGATAATTTGAAAAATAAAAGACCAATAGTTTTAATACATGATTTTTTTTTATTATCTTGTCTGTGCATCTATGCAACGAACATTTATATTGAGACTGGCCAAGTTTAAACACATTTCAATTCAATACTTAAATGTTGTACAAAAATAACCCATGCAATATTGAAAAAAAAAATGAATTGGATGCTATGTACATGATAATATTGTGAGAAAAATAAACTGAGATGAAAATGTCACACCGGTTTTCCCCTGCCTGTATAATATTAAAAATGTCCTAATATTTCAAGGCGTTCTATCTGGAGCTGTTGCTAATGACAAAGCTCAAAACTGTTTTTTTTGTGTGTTGTAAGGATCAACATCGATTAGTTCAACATTTTCAAGTTATCTATTTTTCGAGACAAGATTCAGAATCTATATCTATTCTGTGTCTAACTCTGAGTGTAGAGAAAGATTTGTTTGTGTTTGTGTTCAAATTCGATTGCAGTAGAACAGTAAAAGACCGTGTTGCAAAATCACGGCATTGTTTTCTTACAATCACTGGACAGCTTTCTTGTCTCCAGTTTGACTAGGCCTATTGCAGTACTATCAACTTGGGGTACTACATATTTTCTGTTTTCGAATCACATTAGTCATTCAGTGGTCCAGTTTAAAACAATTTTCTCTCTCACAAGTCCTCTTCGAGATTCCCTACAATATGAGAGATATAAAATCCACCAGGAGAGACACAACCAGTTCCACACAAAAGACGACCGGTATTGATATTGTCTGTCTAAAACTCTAAATAGACAGGTTTCCTCATGGTCTCTATACCTTTGCAGTTCCGGATGATTTACCGTTTTCTTAACTCATAATCCACAGAAACTCATCTAAATTTGAACTGATCAGACATCTTTAAATGTTAAAAGGTATTTTCAAAAGTGAATGTCTCTCTATTTTTTTTTCGTAGCTTGCTAGCTGACATTATGCACGTGTCTTACTGAACCGGTTTAGGATATCTCGATATATACCAATTTGTACATTTAGAATACGCATAGTATTCTACCACAGATCTATCAGTTTTTAAGTATGCTTTGCCTAAAACCAAGATCGCAGATAACATAAATCAGCATCGGCTACCATATATATATATATAGATATAGAAGATCTTACCTTAAATTCTCTGCATACTACACTTGTGTTTCAAGCGGAGGACAAAGAGTCATACCTGAAGAGAGCGGAAAACAGGCGGCAACTTTGTCCTCCGCTTGAAACACAAGTGTAGTATGCAGAGATTTTAAGGTAAGATCTTCTATATCTATGAAATGCTTCCACAGTTGAGCACTCTTATCAATTATTCCAACTTATTTTCAAACTATATATATATATATATATATATATATATATATATATATATATATATATATATATATATATATATATATATATATATATATATATATATATATATATATACATCATCCTTTCATACATCCTCCACACCCATACATACATTGATACATAGACAACTTCAGATAGATAGATAGACAGACAGATAAGATAGTTACATTAATTGCTATCAAAGTGATAGACAGCTCGTTGGGCAGACAACTAGATATGACAGGCAAGCTAGTTCAATCGCCGAAAAAAAAAACATTTCATTTTACGTGCATAATTTTATTGACTTGAGAACCAGATCAACAGAAGATATTGGTTTACACAGTAATAGGTCTATGAGTTAAAATCTATTTTTAGTAATTTTTTATTCCAGAATTGATCGTGGCACATGCACGGAGCCAAGTGTGGCTCTACTTCTACATAAAGCTTTGGTACAAGACAGAGAGGATCAGCAGTTTTCAGACTTCTTAGTAACTGTGGACGAAGTCGAGTTCAAATGTCACCGTCTTGTTCTGTTCACTAGATCAGGCTTCTTCCGGTCCTTGCTTACTTCCGGCATGAAAGAAACAACGGAAGGGAAGGCTACATTGCAAAACATATCTTCCGATGTGTTTGCCATTGTTCTGAAGTGGATATATGAAGGAGAGGCCAATCTTTTAGAGGAGAATGTCATCGACGTTTTATTCGCAGCTGATCAACTAGATGTCCAATCTTTGGTATCCAAGTGTCAATATCTCTTGATGCAGAATCTGTCTTTAGAAAACTGTATTCGTTTCTATCACACCAGTAAAGTGTTCAACCATAAAGAACTAGAAGAAAAATCGTGGGAAATTCTTCTTGAAAATTTCGACTGCGTTTGCATATCGGACGAATTTTACACGCTCAACACCGATGAAATTATGAGTGTTGTCTCCGACCCAAGATTAAACACTCGTTCTGAAGATGTAGTCATAGAAAGCATTCTCAGATGGGTTCGCTCTGATGCTGGTCAAGTTTCAGATAACCAAGAAATAGAAAAGAATAAGAAGGCAGAAGGAGATAAGCATCACGCACCAATTCATCCGAGTAGTGGAGAAATTGGGGCGTTTGTTCAAGGAAATGGGAGCGCAGAGCCGGCTATCGATCAAGCCAATCATGATAGAAGCGACACAGCAGCAAAATGTGTTTCTTTTGGCGACTGTAAGTCAGCAGAAACTGAAGGTTTAACCACATCTACCGATTATGTTGACCTAAAAACCCACCAGCCGAGGCTTGAACGTTTGGCAGATGTTCTGGAGGCCAGCAGATATCTTCTTGTCAGCGGGAACTGTGTGTGGCAGACACTGGCCTGCGATCCTCTAGTGCAAACTGACCGTCGATGCCGGGCCATCCAAGAGGAGATAATACGCTACAAGACAAGACTCGACAGCCACCAGAGCGCTCTTCTCTCTGCAGCTGAGCACAGATGGCCAGGGTATCTGAGAGATGTCTTAATTTCCTACGCCAATGATAAGTTGTATTACATAAATTTTAGGCACTCACACAAATGGCAAGAAATCGATTTAGATTGCCCAGTAAAAGGTATGCAGTGTTTGGTCTATTTCGACAGTAACATTTATGTAACGGGTGTTAAAAAACAAGTGCATGTTTACACTCCTATTAACATGAAATGGCTCACGCTTACATCTGCTGAACATGAAAGTGTCCAGACTTTGGCAATGCTACCTGTTGGTAACGAGCTTGTCGCAGTTCACACGTCTGGTAATGGCAGTTACATTGTTGAGCGTCTGTCTATACAATGCTTTGGACCAGCTAAATGGCTACAAGTCGGGGAGTTTCTCATGCGTGGTATGGAAGTGGCCAGCATCACTAATATCGGGTCAAAATTAGTCGTCTTTTGGAGACAAGCTGGGCAGAACTGCGTGATAATTGAGTGTTATGACTTGATGCAGCGAAAGTCCTTCCTCCTGCCTGATCATCTGACCTTCTCCTCTAGCTTGGTGACCTTCAAACATGGCGATGATGTGTTTGCCCTGCAGGAGAACGGCTCTCTTTGGAGAATCAGCTTGCTGCAGAGTCAGCCCTACCTTTCTCTAAAACACGAGCTCTGTCTGTGGAACTTTCATCGCGCTGTGGGCGGGGCAATCCTAGTGCGTGGTATTCTGATGGTGTTTGAAACCTCGACAGAGTCCAGGAAAAATGCTGAAGCTCAGGCGGAGGAGAGGATCTCTCTAGAAAACGTCTTTACAGAAATAGAATTCATTGAATCTTCACCTGCCCAAAAAGGTTATATCCATTCGATGTTGCACTTGTATCCTATCAATTTGTCGATACAAAAAATTCGGCAATAACCGAGGTTCAAACGAAACCTATACAGGTATTTATGCAATGAAGCCTATTGCTTTACCAATAAAAAGTAATACATGTGTCAAGATTAAAAGCATTTCATACTTAACAGGAACTTTAAGTCAAGAAAGATCTTATATAATCATATACATATATATATATATATATATATATATATATATATATATATATATATATATATATATATATATATATATTATCTTATCTTAAGTTATTCAGATTAACGACACTGGATTTGTGAATGCCAGCGCCAAGTTGGACTTTACTCGTAATACAAAAATGGTCTTATTGGTTCTATGTTGTTTTTTTGTCGTTATTGTCACCTATAGACTACTTTTATTTCAAATTTATACAAGCTTCATAATACTATTAATATCATTATGTATTTGAATGTAATCATTATACTCTTTTAAATATATATATATATATATATATATATATATATATATATATATATATATATATATATATATAAGCAAATAAGGCTTACTCTTTTAACTTCTCCTTTCCCTCTTCCTTTTTCTTGATCTTCATCATCATCATCATTCTGATTCTTCTTCTTCTCCATCTCTTTCTTATTTTTCAAAGCTTGTAATTTAATACGATAAAACTAATAGGCCCTGACATCAAGCATTAAGGTGAAATGGGCTCGTAAAGATATTAATCAATCAGTACTTGAATGGGTGTCTGATATTTAATTATATTATGCTGTAAGGCATTAGATAAATTTTAAACTTTTGCGCAACGGATTATGGACTGGCTGAAAAAAGCTAACAAGCAAAAGATGTTTTTTTTTTTCTTTAAAAGAGACGATAAATGCTCAATTGCCACCACAAGACATTGACCCACTAATCATACTTTCCCCCCATTTATTCAAATTGTTTTCTACAATGAAAAAAACAACAACAAATTTTTCTTGTCAGAAGATATTTCAACAATAATTGACCAAGTTTTTGTGTCGAACTGAGAGTTCTATAAATTTTTATTCGTGTGATTTTGATCATTGCTTCCTTTTTCCTTGAATACGATGACCTCGAGTTAGGACGGAGTGGTATCTAGTACCAAATCTTGAATTAGAAAAGAAGGGTAAAGGACATTACCATGTACAAAGTAGGAAAGAATGTGATACTTTCAGCAAATGAATAAACTCCAACACTTTTCAAATCAACTTAAAAGATCCGCTTTGATAAACACTCAGTGAGCCTGTACTGAATTTGACTCCATTCTAGGGATTCACATACATTACACTTGCTTATTAAATTAGTTGACACTAGTGAGAGGGCATTTGCCTTTTGGGTGCCTACGATTATAACGAGATGTATATCTGGAAATCTTGTAAAGAAAAATTGAGTTTTATTTTTCTTCCCATAATTTTGATTTTTAATAAACTGGTTGAAAGATCACATCATTTCTTGCGCCGGAAGTTTAACTATGAACAATAATCCTTCTTACTTTCAGAATTATTAGAGTGACGTGATTCTTTACCAAGGAATGCTAGAAACAAAACGATTTGAGATACAGGTGCTGAATTCTGGAATTTTTTTTTTCTTTTTTTTTTTTTTACGTTTTGCTTCCTTTAGCACACAAACGACCCCCTTAAAGCTTTGTTAGGTCTGCATGTATAAATAAGCATAAAAAAATGTGTCAGTTGTTTTCACTGAGCCTGCAAATACATAAAGGTTCATACCTTTAGTAAGCATGAGATCGCACCAGACCATGGGACTTCTGGGCTTTTTTTTTTTTTGAAATTACATACACGATTACATAATGATACTTGCATTACTCCTTTAGAGATTATCGGCATAGTAAATACCACATTAGACTCATTGCTTGGAGGATTTTTTGATGATAGTGATTAACTCCATGGATGTAATTATAGTTTAAAAGAAGCAACTTACATATAGTAGATTTTCATCAGTATAACCCATGGAAAATTAACAGAAGTTATAAAACAACCTTTTATGCGTTTGCAAACCGAGCCTACGAATAAACCCCATGGAATAAAGCATCTGTCTTTAATGTTTAAAGCATTGTTCCCTTTTCGGAGCTATCAATATTGTTCTCTGCCTTTGTGTTTTCAAACGTTTCATATTTTTTTTTCTGTTGTGTGTGCATCCGCATTCTCCTCCATGTTATTGATACGCTATGATTAGTTTTCTAAACTAGATGTTGATGTGTTTTTAAATCTTCTACATGACGTAGCTAGTTTGCTATAAATTAGGCTTTCAATAAAAAAAAAATCATCTTATAAACAAATTTTAAAGAGTTTGGTCCTTTTCTATGATAATTTTTTTTAATAACAGTGTGTGTCGAATTTAAGTGTCAAGCAAAATCCTAATACATGTAGATAGATAGACAGAGAAAGAAAATTGAGAGAGAGAGAGAGAGAGAGAGAGAGAGAGAGAGAGAGAGAGAGAGAGAGAGAGAGAGAGAGAGAGAGAGAGAGAGAGAGAGAGAGAGAGAGAGAGAGAGAGAGAGAGAGAGAGAAATTTTGCAAAGTGATGGTCAAGGGAGAAGGACAGTGCAGTGGCGCTATTGGGAATTGCAATACACTGATCCTCATCGTGAATCTCATTTTATATGTTAAAAATCAGATCAACAGACAACAATGCTGATGTTATGCGTTGCTGGAGGAAGAAGGAAAGTCGTTCGTATCCACTGAACTAAGCCAGCACGTCTTAGGTTCTTGCATGATTGATAGCCGACTCGCAAGGTTGATAAACCTGCAGGCACAACAAAGTTGGCTGCTTCAAGAATTAGCCTCTATCATCAATACAGCAATAGGACAGGCCAAAAGTGGCCGGCAAAGCTACAGATAATCATTACAGGTAGTGGCACAGAAATTCGATCAGAGGAAAAAAAAGTAAGGGATTGCTGAATGGTTATGGTGATTGTGACATTTCAGCCAATGGGGAAATCATTTTGACCCAATCAAGAGAATAAAACTGAGTCTAAATATGCATTCATTTTCCTCACATCTGATCACTATTGTCAAACTGACGATTCAATATGAAAACAAAACGAAAGAGGTTTGAACACTGTTGCCGAAGAAAAAATACCCAGACTTGATTTAAGACTAAAATATTTGGTAATTTGGCAGCGAAGCCAAAATATATGTAATACCAGTTGATATCAGTGGCAATGGATTTGTCGAGTCGTCAGCTTTTAAATTTTTTCATATTTGGCAATAAAAAAACGAAAGCTATGAAATTAATTAATAAGGCAATAACAAAATAATAATTGATGGATTTGAAACGGAGAAAATAAACGGTCGCTTCAAAATAACTTAACTTGTCCTAATCACCGACAGCTCAATTACTAATGAGCACGGATTGAAATTCCACCAGCAATCTGGGTTCTATCCTAATTGATGCAAAAAATAGATAGCAGGCAGGCACCTAGGTTTGGCTCGTTACCCTTAGAGTGTCTAGAATTTGGGACCAAAAAGCTTGCAAAATAGTTTTACTTTTTTCCTCTGAAGCCATTCTAAAATCTCACTTTCCTGATGAATATGCTACTGCTCTGTCCGTAGAAGAACAGTCTTTTTGTATTCAATGAAATCAGTAGATCTTCTTGCGAGGCAAACACACCTAATGCCGCTGTTCAAAGAAGACGTAGGGTACAAAAGTGACGAGGATGCGATGCAGCATTTTACAGGAATCAGTCATTCCAAAAAATTACTTTTCTTTTTAAGTTTGTAAAACAGTTCCTACATTACTGATAAATCTAAAATCTATAATTATTTACTTAAAGTGTTGAATTTTTACAATGCCGATGTTTTATGACCAAATATGCTTTCAAAGTATAAAGAGCCCGTAGGCAAGAGTGTCCGCTTCTCTTTTAGCTAAATTAATTACGAAAAGGCAAAAGACAATCAGGAAGTCTGAACACAGAACGCACTAGAATGTACTGATTTGTCTGGACTTTAATCTAGCTTTAGCTCAAGATTTAGCCAGATCTCTCCAAATCCTGAAAATCAAATAGATGTAAAGTCCATCTGCTCCTGAAAATCTTTGGGTAAGAATGTAGGCCTACCTAAATCTAATTTCCAGATCGCCTAGATCTAGATCTAGATCTAGGATCCTTGGAAGCTAGACTAGATCTAGATCTAGATGTGTAGATTTATACTTGTTTAAAGTAGATCTAGTTATCGATCTTTATTACATCTAGTTTGCTGTTTTGAGGGAGGAGTTCTAGAAATTAGTACTAAAAGGTATTTCTAGATGTAACCAAGAATATGGTTTAAAAATAGGAGAACAGTCTAGAAAGATGATGCAAATTTGAAGTGCAAAAAACGACAACATATAGACTGAGTATAGATCTAGAGAGTCAGAGTGAGAAGACAGTTACAAATTTTCACGTCAAAGATATCTTAATGTCATTAAATCAACACTCTTACTAGCCAAACATGAGCATCCACTTCATGTTCATCAAGTGAATCCCCAAAAGATTTAGCCTATATAACTGTGACAAAGAAAATTAATTATATACGAAACAAGCACTCGATGCTTTTGTATGCCTGTGAGAAACTGGTCTATATATTTGTGGGAAAAACTCAAGTTTCTGGGTAAGACTGATCAGAACTATCCATATATGTGACAGATATTACAACTGTAGGAAATCAGCCTTTAGTATAGAATTATTGACATATTGTAAGTTACAACTAGATCTAGTTAAATAATTAATTTTAGCCTAGGTGAATAGATGTCTCAGGCATGTTATGATCACGATAGGGGCCAATAATAAATGCTCTTTACTTTATAAAAATGTACATATAATTTTCAGTGTTCATGAAGAAAAATGTCATAGTAGTTTGTTTTTGGAAATAATCTTTTTGATTTAATAAACTAAATTCTTAAATTTGAACTATTATTTTTCTTAATAATTTACTTTCCTGTTTTCTCCTTGATTGATCATGTATTTATAAAGCATTTTGGTTAGAAGCTTTCAAAAATCTTATGAGGAAAACTTTATGTATGTGTGCTAATTGCTATTGAAAATTGAATGTTTTAATTGAATTTCATTATGTGTGGTTTCACTTTTTTGTGCAAGAAAATTTTTTCATTATTGTCATTCAACTCATTTAAAAGTCGCAATGAACCCAGATTTCACCGTTTTCCTAATGCTACGTTTTCATGACTGAAAGACGTTTAAAAAGTATCCTTCACTAATTCTGTTTAATAATTTTGAATGGACAAGAAGAGAAAGAAGAGTAATTTTCTTGTACACCAAGTTAAACATTTAATCAACAAACTGAAAATCAGTACTTCCAAGCTTGGGATGGAGACAAATTGTCACCAGAGAGTCGCTTTGTTTCATCTCCAGTTTTCACACTTTTGAGAAAATCGAGTTTGAACATTTTAATCTAAGTATCTCCACCTAGTTCTAGCAAAATTGGTTGGAGATAGAACACAGCAGTTCCCAAGCGAGGAAATGGCACAGGGAAAGAAGTTGGGGCTGATTACTCAACAGTTGTTCATTTTGCCTCTATCTTGGTATTGAGATTGCTTTTTCCTTTGCAGTGTGATTCAGTATGAAACCGCTCAACAAATCTCCACATGATATGCTGCTATGAAGCAAGACAAATTTTTCATTTTTTTTTTAAATTTTGTGACATAAGCGTACAATTTTTTTTTCTATAACATTTACTCTCTAATAGTCACATTTATATGAAATTCAGTGTGAAATGATGGAAATTTTCATCTGGATTTTTTTCATGCAATTTTTTATTTCAGGTATTATCTGCTATTTCTATGTATCACATAAAAAATTGAAGCATTTAGAATTCTAACACCTTCAGTGTGGAGAAAAAAAAGCAGTTCTAGTAACTGATCTCAGAGGAACTTTCTAAACTCTTGACCTGTGGATCTTACACTATGTCAACACAACCAGCACATCAGAGACCATTACAGCAGGACTGGGCCAACAGAGAATATATTGAAGTCATTACAGGAAGCATTAAAAAAATTACGGACTTCCTCAACTCATTTGGTAAGAAAATCTTGGTAATAACACTTCACAAGTTTTGCAGTTGTAATAAATTTGTACTGAAAGTATTGACAATATGAATTCTAAAAGATAGCAATGTGAGTATTTAATAAAGCTGAGAAATTTAGACTTTGAAAACTAAAAACTAGGTGCAAGGCTTTCTTACAATGAAACTAAATTTTTAGAGCAAATGGTCACACAAAGGCAATTTGAATTAGATAGCTAGTGAGGTAAGAAGACAAAAAGTAATGAACATAATCTAAGCTTGGCTAAGAATTCTTTGCTTTTTCAAAAGTCACAAGGTGAAATTATTACTATTGATTCAATTCTTAAATATGGTTAATGCTTTGGTATTTTTATGTGATTTTTTTTAATAATAAGTGATAACACTAATAACATACTTCGTGGGACTGCAAAAATTGCTTCCCTTTTAGATTTAGCTGTGCATCAACAAGAACAATACAATAAAATCAAATAGCACATGTCTGGTAGAAAAGTTGCTACCAAACATTTAGATGTCAGAAATCTAACCAAAACATTATATTTGTTTTGGCTTAAGCTATGATCCTTTGGTCCTGCACAAATTGAAACTTTTTTTTATGTTAATTCTCATGTATGACTGTTTTCTCTTTCTTTTAGTAAAATTATGTTCACCGACTTTATGCCAATTAAGCTATTTTCTGTATAACTACCCGCTAAGATTTCAACATTTGTAACAGAGCTATCTGTTCACAGACTTAGTAAAAGTATATGCGCATCTAAATTTTTTTTTTAGAGTCTAACTTAAGTTTTTGTTCATCTTTGTGCATGATATGTAATTATGTTGAAATTTTGACTTGGATTTTAAATGTGCTTGACAGACACATCATGTCGCTCAAGGCTGGCCACCCTCAACCAGAAATTGACTGAACTGGAAAGACGAGTTGAATATATAGAAGCAAGGGTGAGCAATGTTTGCTGTGTTGTCAACAATCAAATTAACAAATACAGCTGTGTTGTCCATGATTGAAATATTGGCAAGATACATGTAATCAAACAGTTTTTGATCAGGTTATCCAAACTTAAAATTACTTTATAGTAAAATATGTACACCATTCGTCTTCCAAACATTGGGAAAAAGGATCAAGAAATTTCACCAGAAAAATATTTTGCCAATTTTGCCAAACGGAATTCAAAGAAGATTTAAACAAACTTCAAAGGGTGGCGGACAAAATGAAAAAAATACTGCAAATCAATTACTCCCACCAGCACGATTTTGTTGAAAGTAGTTGAAATTGCGTTTTGATGGCCTGTCCCATATCATTTCCTTTAACTCCATGGAAATGTACCGATTTAGATAAATATAAAATGCTTATTTTAAGGATTTGCAGTGAAATATAATTTCATGGATTGTTGGATTTTTGTTGTATGATCTGATCATCAGATGTTAAATAAATGGACAAAAATAACCCAACAAAAACAACCCATCTCAAATAAACATTTATGTGAATGTAAATCATACCAAACGTTTTGGTCTGGACAGCGTTTGGTATACATTCTATTACTTAGAAATTAAAAAAAAAAAATAATAAAAACATCTAAAACCAATATTTATGTAAATATAAAAAATAGCTCCATGTAGTCAATTGCTATTAAAGTTCACAAATATTGTATATGATGTGTTAAGTCTACCTCATTGTCTCCACTCTGCTTGCTTCCTGATCACGCGTCTAATTCCAGATTGCAACAAACGAGCTGCCGACAGAGAATCATTTAGTAGATGACGTTGAGATAGGTTCTGAAAACTTTGTATGACTTGAGTGAAAGCCAGATTGGCTTTAGAAGGTAATAGGTTTCTGCCAAGGGTAAACTAGGTGTGGTTGCTGTGTGCAAATTTTCCTTTAATCTTTTTCTCTTAACCATAATACCATTTGGCTTCACCTCTTGATCGTAGTCATTGATTTGAAATCTGACCGAAAAGTGCTTACAGCTTGTCTGACTATTTCAAATGCTTGGAATTTGTTCCTTATCTATTTGCTTTTTTCCTTTTTTTTTCTTTTTGAACCACATAGATGCAGTTTGGCTAACTGTGACTCACATGAGAAACAACTGAATGCATCTTATTCTTTCTTTAGCATATTTTTTAGGCTTAATCTACTTGCTTAGAACTATAAAAAGCTTGAAAAGCTGAATTGACCCCTTCTTCTTTGCTATGTTTTTAGTTAACTTTTCCTTTGGTTTTTAAGACTGTCTTTATCTTTGACTGATGCATTTACTGATGGGAACCTTTTATTCTCTTAAATACAGTAAAGAGTTGTTTGTACACCCACTAAATTAAGAAAAAAATAAACAAAAAAAGTTAAGTTCACTTGGAAAAAAAAAAGCAACAATTAAGACAATACTTCAGGTAACAAAAGAAAAAAAATGGATTGATTTTATTTAATTATTTATACAGTTGGTATTGGTCATGAGTTTATATATCTCTATTAAGAGTTGAGTATGTCAGATGTAAAGAAAGGGAAACAAGAACAAACTGGTAGGTATTTTGGCCTCAAACTTCATGAAGAAATAAAGTTAGGCCTAACAATAATTTACGATGCTGTTATCAACAATTTTACCAATTATCAATCACCCTTTTTAAAATGCAATAAGTTATACGGTGTTAACATTGTTCATTGCAAGTTTAATAATATGAGAATGTAACTCTTCAACTATTTCTCACCCATTTTCTTTTGGTATTAATTGAGTTAATTATTTTTTTTGTCTGTATCTGTTACAAAGTTTTGCATGTGTCTTTCAAACAAACAAACAAACAAAAAAAGCATGAAAAGTTCATGAGGAATGATTATGAGACTGAAAGTATATTCTAATTTTTCTTTTAAATTGAATTTCATCTGAGAGAATAAATATGCATAACTATATATCTGGTGGCACCCAGTATTAGACTATCTTAACAAACTTTGGTAAATTATGATCATGGTTTCCCTTTTTTTATTGCCGCAGGTATTTTACACCTATATATTCCAATATAACTTCATTGCTATTCATTGGGCGGTCAAAATACAAGGCAACTAGTACAATTTACCTTGCTGCTCACAAATCCATAACTTAAAATCTATCATTGGTGTAGCTTTGGCTTCTTAAAGTTCTCCATCTAAAATGCCAAATACGATGCACCAGGAAAATCTTTTAGTAGATCTTGTACTATAGTTGCAAGCTTGTGAAGTGAAATTAAGCTTTTTCTATCAATATCATTTTTTTAAAATATGTACTTCAAAATCTTTTCTACTCTCTGAATGCATTTTAATTTATATTTAAATTTCTTTACACCTTTTTTGTTTTACCTGAAGATGAAGCTGAGGAGTGACAGCTATCCATTTATTTTTCACTAGTGTTTGTTTTTCTTCTAAGTGGTACTTTTCGATCAAACAATAATTTTCTTCATTTTAATATTTTGTTCTGGATCTGCGCTGAATAAAACAAAATAGGGACATACATGTAAATATTGATGGACGAAATAGTCCAAGGCAAAAGCAACAAAATGTAGAACTGTAGTGAAGGCATCAAAGAATGAATCAACTCATTGCAGGCTGTTTTTTTTTTTCTTTAAGTGATTTATAAAAAAGCAAATATTTGACATTAATGAATGAATGAAAAGTTAAAAAATAAAATGATGCAGTTAACTTTAAAGCTGTTTTTTTTTTTAATTGCACCTTTTTCTTTCCCTGTCATATAAAACTGGCCATGATATATCATAAAGCAGTATAAGATATTCTCAAATAAATTGCAAAATATGCTATAAAAATGTCTCTTTCAAAGTGAGAATTTTAAATTTGAATGAGCTCTTTACATGAACTTAAGTCTATTTGGATTGTACCTTTCATAAAATAAAAAGCTAGGGTATTTAATTTTGGTATGCATTAGTCATTGCCTACCCTGGTCGAGCAAGTGTAGGTCATAGTTACATGTATTGTTTAGTTTAAGTCACAAGTCATTGTTATTCTGGAGCCTGCACTTTACTAAGGTCTATGCTTTACTCTTCAATTTTTTTACCAGTGTGTGACAAGTGCAAACCGTTTTCAAACAAACTCTAAACCTTTGTTTCATGGGTTCAATAAGCCGATTCAATTTATATGGGTTTACAAGGGGACGGATGTTATAATTATGCTAAGCAATGTATATGTTCACCTGTGTCTGATGTGCTTTCTTAGTCTGACTGGCTCACTGGTGCACCAATAAAATCCTTTAGGCACCGCTACTGAGTGCACCATTGTTTGCACTGTGTTACATGTGGAAAAAAAAAGAAAGACAATGTGGAATGAATTAGAGGGATTGAACAGGCTGGATTTTATCGGCAGAATGTTTCCGCACTTCACACCACTTCTCTCTCTCTCTCTCTCTCTCTCTCTCTCTCTGTCTGTCTGTCTGTCTGTCTGTCTGTCTCTCTCTCTCTCTCTCTCTCTCTCTCTCTCTCTCTCTCTCTCTCTCTCTCTCTCTCTCTCTCTCTCTCTCTGTGTTGCCAGTAATTTTTTTCACAATCCTGGCTGGCCCTCCACATTCAAAGTTTATTTTGGTTCCATGTAGACACCAACTGAATTAAATGAAATGCTACACTACATTGAATTCATTCATATAAAGTAAAGGATACAACTGTAGTATCGGTTGACAAAAACAACAACTAACATATGACCCTCTAAAAGAAACTTGATACAAAATAGAAATCATTGACCAGTGTGATAATGTGATAGATTAATGTGATAGAAATTAGGAAAATACAATAGGAAATTCCATAAGGTATTGAATTAGTAGCAGTAAAAAAAATGTTAAAATGTTTAAAAAATTGAGTTTGTACATATATCTTAAGCATAACGATGTATGGATTGGAAAGTTTGTTTGATGGCGTAATTTAGAATTTCAAACCTGCAAGAGCACATGGTAAGTTTCACATGATCTTCTAGGATAGAAGTAAGAGAAAGAATTGTAGACCATTAAGAGCATATATATGCATTGTAATATCGATCCTTATCTTTTGTTAATAGAGCAAAACAGCAGTGATATGTTAGGCAATAAAAAATTGATAACTTGACTGTCTAAATTACCTAATGGATATATATTTTTTTTGCTGGGAAGATTATTGTATTGAATAGAGAGTATTCAAAATATGTTGTTCTGCATTCGTAATTCGGTGTCACATTCTGAATTGTATGCACTAATTATGACATATATGATCTAGTCATAACACCATATAGATGCAATCATATAAATTTTACAATAATGTTTCTATTTTTGTTACGTAAGACATTCAGCCTAGCCTGGTTTTGCATTAGCTATTTAGAAAGAAAGAGCTTCATATTTTGTGTCCTTCTTCATCCATTGAGGTGAATGTAACACCTGCATTTTTTGATCTACCTAAAAATTTTATTTTTTTTTACTCTCTAAACTGTAACACATTTATTGTCGTGTTTCAATTTTTCATGCGTTTTTTTTTTTTCATTTCACACAAATCTTTATGAAAAATAAATGTTTACATACATGTATATGTACATATACTCTGTATATGTACATTTTGTTTGAAAAATCTAGAGATATGCCAACTTTTTTTTTATTTATTACTACTGCTACTATAACATAACATATTAGTACATCTGTTACTGCTGTGTATGCTTAGTCCTTCTACTGCTCTACTGTTCCTACCACCACCACCTCCATTACTACTATTGCTGCTATTTACAACTACTACACGTATTACTACAACCAAAACCATTACTGTTCCTACTACTAGTTCTACTTTTGCTGCTGCTGCTACTAATACGACTACTACTACAACTGCTACTACTATTACTACCACAACCGTTACTGCTGCTGCTGCTACTACTACTACTTCTACCACTTCCACTACCACTATCACTACCACTAACACCTCCACTAGTGCTTCTCCTGAAACTGCGATAGCTATTACTATTGCAACGTCAGATGACAATATTGATGACATTGAGAGCACGTACTGCTACTATTTTTAGTATTATTATTATTGTCACTTCGTCTAAATATTGGGACATCAGAGTCAGAGATTCAATGTCACTCTCCACTTGTTTGAAGCCAGTTAGTACTACTAGTGCTAGGAAGATATCTTTGTGAGATTATTTATATATGCTTTAAATGTTTTCATGTGTTTATTTAGAATATCTACTGATATTGTGTATAGAACATTTTTCTCCTTTTTCAAAGGTCGTGAAAGGAGAGTCTTTGTGATATGGATAAACCTTTATGGAGATGCGTGAGATTGAGACAGTTCACTCTGACAGAGATATAATACCACTGGATTTCTGTTCTTGTGGCTTGAATCAACATGATCTACAAATGTATATATATATATATATATATATATATAAACTTTTTTGTTGCTGTAAAATTAACTTTGATTGGTTCACATTAGTTTGAATCTAAGAAATATAGACTGTTTCTATTATTTATCAGTTGATTGCCCTTTTATTGATAAACCCTTTAATCTTTTTAGGCTTTGATAGATCTCAAGATTAAAGAAAAATCTGATTATAGTGTGACTGTTTAATGATCTAGTTATCTCTTTTTTTTATTGAACCAGTTCTTGTCAATCACTGAATAAGGCCGTGATTTTCATCCTAGGCGCAACCATGTTAAAAATTTGTACATAGAGATTTTGTACTCAACATTTCTTCTATCTTGTGTAAAAGTTTCTCAGTCTTCTTGTACATGTTGTGCATGAAGTGAAAAAATAGTATTGAAAAAATGCCATTCTGATCTATTTAAATTTTCATTTCTTTTCCTATTGCGTTAATGTATAGCCAAGATTTGTTCTCAACAAATAGAAAATGTAATGGAGTAGATAAAAAAAAACATGAGAATGTATAATTTAGGCAATATTCTTTGTTTTTGTATTTTTTGTTGGATTTTACTTCTTTTCAGGTCTTATTCACTATAACACAGGTCTTTATAAGATTTTTATTTTTGCTTTCATTGTTGAAGATAGCTTTGCACTGTAATGCTTCCCCGTTAACCCCACAACTTCTACCTAAGTGTTATTGCAAAGAGCACCATGTTTTGCAAAAGCTGTGCTTTAAATTGTAGGTTAATGCCTCAGATGTCCATTCTGGAGCTCGAGATCTCTCCCTTTCTCTGTAATCACACAATAGATTGATGCTATGTGAGGGTTGAGAAGTCAAAGACCTTTTCGCAGTTAAAATATAGCAGCTTGCTGGTTTCATGGAAGATGGTGTAAGTTATCTTATGACGCTTTGTGCATTTTAGCTAATTTTGTTTTTCCAAACTTCTTTGTATGCTTTTTTGTTGATCGTTTCAGTCTTGAATAATGGAGCTACAGTTGGTAGCTGTCTTTTAGAAAGGGACCTATTTAACTAGTCTGTCAGTTTTTTTTTCATTTCATTGGCCTTTGTAGATTAGAATACACTGCATGCAGGGCTATGATAGTTGCACATCAGGTCAATATTCTTGTCAGCTTTGTTACTATTCAAAAGGATGGATGCTTCTTGATTTGCTCAGCAGAGAAGTAGGTAAGAAAAAGTGCCTGCAATCTGTCTGGATATTTGAGAAAATTGAATGAGTTCCCATTTATTCTTGGATCTTGAGCTGAACTATAGGTATAGGCATGGTCCTTTTTTTCTTATGAAAAGTACAAGTTTTAATAATTACAGTATGAATGTTATTTTTGAATAGGATTATTAAATTCCACTGCCATTTTTCCTGATGAAGAGTAGATAAAAATCTAGTCCAAATTGATTGAGAATTTGGTCCATCAATTGCCTTTATTTTGTCAAAACATATTTTGATATAGTTTAGAGCTTTGTTCTCATAATTTTGTCTTGTAAAATTTTCATTTTGTTGAAAAATACTCTATTATGATGCTTTCATATCTGGAAGGAGAAAAAACATTTACAAGTTGTAATGCTTAAACAATGTAGTAAAAAAAAATATGAAACAAGATACAGTTTTGTATGCATGTATTTAGTATTGATAGTGATTTATATGACAGCCATTCTTAATAATTGTTAATAATAGTTTTTTTTATTTTACGATAGTTACTCCAAACATTATGTAGCTTTTCTGAAAGAACTATGTACATGTATTGGTAATAATAAGTGGAAATCACGGTAATTATGATTTCACTTTGCCCCAACTGCATATAAATGAAAAAAAAAATTAGAAGACTCACAGCACTGGTTTAAAAAAATATTTAAACAATCTGTATCTTACTATCCCAGAATGGTAGGATCATCGTAAATGTATAGCAAAAGTATTATTATGTACACTGTATATTATGATTTTTAATAATCTTTTTTCCTAATGCCAGTGTCTGAGTTAAACACATAAGTTGAACATACACAAGAACTTGAGAAGTTGAAAGGGAGCAAAAAGTTTGCTACTGTTGTGCGATGATAATTTAAAACTAATGGTGCAGTTGACCTGTTTCTCTGTTTCATGGAATGAAATAATAAAAATAACATAACACAAAAACAATCCAGTTTTACAAGTTGTCTTTTATTACCACTAAAGATTATTACTACAGATCATTTTAATTTATTTGAAATGCTTTTCATCCAAGACAGCAAGAAATTAATTTCTTTTCAAATATGACATTAAATACTAATTTTTTTATATGCTTGTTAAGAAATGAAATTTTAAATAACTTTTTTTTTGTACAAGGCAACTGCTTTTATAATATAAACAATGTTCTTAAGATTAAAATTTTACTTTATAGCAAATTGATACAATTTCATTTTTCAATTTAATTTGTCCAAAAATGATGCATGTATGCAAGTAAAACTAATAATACAAATGTAGTTATAAAAATATTCTTAATTTTTTTTTTTAAATTAAAAAGGCAGAAAAATTCAGGACAAACTACTTAAACAGCTACCATACTTGTGTATCTATACACAAGGAACACACACAAAAAAATCTTTAACAATAAAAATATTTTGATTGGTTTCTGAATGAGATAAATAGTGAAAAACATGATTGTGCATTATCATTTATAAAATTCTCATATAATTTGCAAAGTAGCAATTTTATTATTTGCATTGAAAATAAATTTGTCAATTTAAGATACAATTTTTTTCTTTAATGAATGCTTTAGTTAATGTGATAAATAGTAAACATGGTAATGTAAAATATAAATTACAGTATAAAAATTGTTATCACAGGTGAGTGAGATTGATTATAAAAGAAATAATCAACAACAAAATCGTCCTCTACAGAAAAGTACATAAGTATGATTTTTAAAATAAACCCTGAAAAGCTAAACCCAAAACAATAAGTTCAGAAAGCAAATGTAAAATAGTATTGTGGAGTGTGTTATCACAGTCAGTGGGACAGATTTACAAGTTTCTGACCATAATTTCATACTTAAATGATGTGCTAGATCAATAATTGTCTTTCTATAGCAATCTGTAGATGATTTGCAATATAGGCAATACACAATATAATGCAATGCATAATACTGGAAAATTAGCAGTTTAACTATAGTTGGAAATGAAGCTAAAAAAATAGTCACCCGTTACATTAATGTATAATTGTTGCAAAAAGAGTTACAAGAAGGACACCTCTTTGCCTTCAGACTTTTTATTCTAAAATGCTTCAATCTTTCATTTTTAATCATATGATTTTGAAGGCACTTTTTGAAACTTTAAAAAAAAAAATTCAATAGACAAAATAAATGCAATGTGAAAAGTTTTTACGAGACCTAAAAGCCGGTAGCAGACGGATGGTGAGTGATAATGATCACTACTACTTCTAGCACTATAATGTAAAATCAAAACGAAAGGAGCAAGTAAAAATTTAGAACATCAGTTTTTAATCGACGTTTAATGTTTTAAAAATTTGTTGATGATTACCAGGATCATTTGTATCATGAATAGTCACAGATATAAACATCAGTGAATTGAAGGAATATCAGTCAGCAGCAGTAATAGAACCAGGAAGCAGTCAAAAGTAACTTGGCACTTTGTTTCTCAGTCATGTGTGCATAGATACATAATAAATGTCATAGTGTTTGGTTAGCAAATGATATTGAAAATTGATTACTTCTATTGAACTTTAAAGCAAGGAAAAACTCAATTCCACATTTCATGCCTGTAATATAAATGTAGATAAATAAAAAAAAACCCTTTTTCATAATGGAATAAATTGGGTTAATTTGTTGATTTCAATGCAACTGAAATTCCTCAAAAACCACTAAAAATTACATCGACAAGCTCTTGAAAAACTTCACCCAAAATTGTATACCGATTTGTAAACAACTCTCAAAGGTGACTGAAAAGTGACCATTTATCACCAAAAAAAAAAAAAGTAAAATTTTGTCAGAAGCAGAACAAAATTATGATACATAATAACATAGTAAAAACATTCAATGATTTAATCAGGTGATTTTGAGTGATTCAGTGATTCATCTGAGAAGAGAAATGAAGGTGGTTTATGGAGGACAGTTGTATAAATGCCAGTTGTTTAAAATAACTGGAAGAAGATAAAAATGAGAAAATAATTATCAACAAGCATTGATAAGCTTGGAAGAATTTTTTTGTCTTTTAAGGTGATTATGATTTGTTCAAGTGGGAAAATAGTGTGCAAAGGTCTTATTACATTGCACAAAATGATACGTTAAATTTTCTTCGTTAAGTAAAAGTCATAATTTATATTCTAATGCTTTCTGTAAGGTTTTTTTTTATTTGGTGAAATAGAAGCAGTTTATATTCTTAGACATAATGTAAAAGTTTCTTAGCACTAGCTGGTCGCGGCTTCACAGTGTGAGACTGGTGTAGATGGGGTGCGACACATGCCATGTATGGAGATCTTTCCAACATTGCTGCTCCGCTTCCTGAAGCAGAATACGGTCGCTTGTTCACACTAATACTGTGACGCTTGCGTCTTTGGCGTGTCGGGCTTGGGGATCTCTGCAAAGGATGCCTAGTGCGGCTTGGTGTAGCATTTGCTGGAATTACTCCACCTATGCGGCTCATGAACACTCGCTCCGTTCCACCCACACTATCTGTATAGCCTCCAACACTTGCGTACTTAAGGTCAGGCCTTGAACCTTGAGGGTCAGAGGTGCTGTCAGGGGATGAGGGGCGGGGAGCTGGCACTACATGTCGTGTGTTTGAACTTCTAGCCACTTGGGGCAGTTGCAATCCTTGAGAAAAAAATTAAGAAAATGATAAAATAGGGTCTCAAAATTTAATGCAAATTTTTTATTCTCAGATTAGATGATAACTGACCAAATCGTGAAAAAAATGTGTGCACTTGTTCCTGCAACAATGGTCTGCGGTTGTGGCGAATTACAATGATTGTCGTAAATTACATGTACATTAATTGAGGCAGCATGAGTGCTTACAACTCATAAAAAAGTCCTTTTTTTTTTTTAAACTGAAACTAAAATAAAAAGTTAAGAGGTAAACCTAGTCATTTACAAATGGACAAATAATAGTATATGATAATCTGAAAGAAAAAAAAACAAAACAAAACATCAGAATTTTTTTTTTATTTTTAAAAGCAAAGCTGTCATATTACATTCACTGGAAATTGGTCAAATTAAAAAAAACAAAAAAAAAACACGCTGTCTAATCCAGGACAAAGAATGACAAGAAAATTCATGAACTCATTCTCTCTGCAGCTTGAGTGACATGTGTTCCTTGAACTCCTTTAACATGTGCTAAATTTTCTTTAAAATCTTATATGGTGTTAGTAGCACACTCTTCTCTTAGATGATACCTGGAGGGCCACAGACTCTCTTCGCCTATGTTTTTTTTACAAGGTAATGCACTGCCCTGCTATTATTCTCTATTGGGTTTTACTGCATTCAATGCAAGTTGTTCAACTTTGCTTTAGGAAGCTTAGAAGCATGATCCATGCTATATGTCGATGGTCTGAATCCCACAAAGGCAAGCATTTTCCCACCATTTTCAATCAAAGTCTATGTCTAAAACTCTAGCTCTGTATATTTCCTACTTTTAATTTATTAAATGGTCTGCTTCCTCTAAATCTTCTCCTTATAATAGTAAAGAAATCCTGTTATAAATACATTTTTTCTTCATATCCTTATACAATATTGTAAATCTTCTAACTCATACTAATGAGTCATAAATTAACTATTCATAATGTTCTGTTTGAGATAAAAACACAGGTTGACCTGAGTTTTCAGTGCTATAGCAGAGCATAAAAATCTTATAAAGAAAGGATTGTGCTCGTTCAAAAGGTTTGTTTTTTTATCAGCAATCAAAAGAACATGGAGAGGAAAAGCTGAAACCCAAGCTGCCTTAAAGACAAGTTCTTGCTCTTTTCAAAAAAGCTTTCCATATTATATTAGAAAAAATATCTTTTCTTTAGTTCAACAGTTATTCTTCAGTGACTTTTTTAAATTTAAATTTAAATTTTAAAAAGTTTTCTCTTTCAACATGAGCAAGGCTGATTTAATTGGGCTATAGCTGTCCATATCCTTAGTCCTGTCAATATAATGCATGTGTGTGATATTAAGAAATATTGTTTTCAACGCAATGTTAAATGAGAAGGCCCATTCATAGTGTTTAAGGTTCCAAGACTCACCCATAGCATCCTCATCAACTGCTGTATCATTCCTGCACAAATCGCAGTTAAACACTGTGCATGGTTGCCGCATCACCTCACTCAGGGTATGTCTCATGAAAGCCTCAAAAGATGCATAGTCAAATACACAGTAGCGTCCATGCCATGCAATGTGACCTGGAAATATGGCAAAAAATTGGCTTTATGGCTTTCACTCAGTTAAGACCAGTTTTGGTAAAAAGAAATATAGGAAATCATTTCCTGCATGCATGACCTGTATTATAGTTTAATCCGATAGCCCTATCTCTGTTTCCGCCTGTTTTCTCACTTCTTTGTCTGCATGTCTCCCTGTTTGCCTGTCTCTGTCTCTGTGTGTCCCTCTGCCTGTCTGGTTAGTTGTCTCTTTCTTCCCCTCTCTTTCTCTGTCTCCTTTATTCATATCGTCTGCTGGTGGTGATCTATTTCCCATAACTTACCATCAGGGTGAATGAAGAGGAAAGTAGGTACACCAGCAATGCCGAGCAGCTCTGTCAGATCCATGTATTTCTCACGGGCTGACTCGTGCTCAATTTTATAACCTTAATAAATGAAAAGGACAGAGAAGCAACATTGTTTATTATTTAAAAAATTGAGCATGCTTTCTCAAACTCAAATTTTTCTCCCAATGGAAAAAATAATGTTTATTACTATATAGAATCTACATAATTAATCCTCTCAGATGATTGTAATTTTCATCTCAATAATATTATGTTGACTTGAATACACATGTATGTATCAAGAGTAGTTTAAACTCTGGATTGTTCTGAAGGAGTAATAATTTATTAATTATCTGTAATATTAATGAAATATAGAGCTAACTATTTTTTTAATTGTTTAATTTCTTTCTAGAAAATTGTCTTAACATATAATGAATGAAATAAAAATCAAAAGAGAATAACTTGTTGATAAAGCAATAGAAAAAAAATTGAGGTCATAACGGAACTAAAGATTTTAACACTTCATGAATGCTATCCCATGGCATAAAAGTAATAACACCCCATCCTCCCTCTCTGAAATTCCTCTCTACCTGAGTTAGATCTGTTGATGCTATTGAGTGTTTCATAAACGTTAGAGGCACACTCTGACGTAACATGCCAGACAACACGGTCCTCTCGCCAGCTGTTACTTGTGATGGCATGAGCTAAGGACTTGCGACTATCAGCAGAGGTGCCAGATTGGCCACAAGTCACTGCCATATAAGTCATCTGGGTAAAGAGAGAATTACAAAGAAGGTTGAATCACAATGTTGAGAATTGGTATGAGAGAGGGGCGCATGAATAAATGAAGGACATGATGTAAAAAAAAATGATAACATGAACATTCTTTTGAACTTCCATTTCACAGCTAAGAGTGTTGACAGTAGAAGAAAAGCAAATTATTAAGTGTTTGTAACTCTACGAATATGTAAAAAAGATTGATTTTCTGACCTTACATGTCCCATAAAAAATGTTTCTCCCTCTCATGACATCCTTACCTCTTTGGTATTATCTTTGGCAAAGCGTACAAAATGGTCCATCATCTTTTGAGAAGAGAGGCACCAAGGAGTCCAGAAGAGCATGACAGTTGGGCAGCGGGCACTGTGATTTGCCATCAGAGGCTTGTATTCTCCGTCAAAAATGTCCAGTAAGCTGCAGGAAGGAGGAGGAACTTGCTTGTGTAGGAGACCCTGATTGGCTAGTTTCTTAGCAACTTGTCGCTCATATGAGATGGAGTCCTGATATTTACAGCAGCCATAGGATGGATACCTGTGAAAAACGAAATGTTTCAAAATGAGTCGATTTTTTTTTTTATTTAAAAAAAATTAATATTTGTATACAATAATCAAGGATTGATAATGTTCTCACAAACTAAACCATGAACTAAATGTATGAAAATCATATTTTGCAATTAAAAGCTTATTTAAATACATGTATAAAACCTTTTTTTTTTCTTTTTGCAATAAATATTAAGCAAAAAAGATTATGACAGTGCAATGTCCTTTTAACTCATGATTAGAATAGTTTTAACATAAACTATGGCATTTACGAAAAATTAAAAGCCTCTTTATCATATTTTTTCTCTCTTTTTCTTAAGCAGGTGAGGGTTGGTGGGGGGAGATGGGAAGGTTGAGAATAGGCCCATGATGAAAAGATGAAGAAAAGGAAACTGGAAGATGTAAAATGTTTATACAAAGAAGATCAAGAGGAAACTAATGCTTCAGTTTAGAAAGTAAGGAATATTATGTGTTTACTTACTTGACATCCTTACTGTGTATGGCATGGTAACAATAGAAACTGAATGGTTTGAAAGGCATTGATAGAACTTCAACAATATTTGATTCTGGACTGGTGCCTTGGGGCTTCTCACTTGATGCTACCATTGACAAACGGTACATTGGCTGCTCCAGACCAAGCTAAGATGAAAAATGATTTTAAAAAATTAGCTTAAAGAGGGTTTCATATTGACATTTTTAAATGTTAAAAAGGCAACAAATGCCAGTAAAGCTCAAAACTCACAAAAACAGAAAAAAAGAAACATATCTTTCTTAAAATAGTCCCTTTTCTCTTCATTGTGCTCCATATTTTTCTTGAACTTTCTTAGCTAAGCAGTAAAGCAAAATGATTTTGGAAAAAAAATGTTCTAAGACTTTCCTGGATGAGTTTGGCCTGAAGACTTCCAGCAAGTGAAAAACATTTCTAGCCACCATATGCAATCTTCAAAGCTTATGTCAAAAGATTGATCAAATACAGTTATCTGGTTCTCAGTATTTACCTGAACTCGAACCGTTCTCACTCCAGCATGCATCGGACTCCCATACTGCTTGCCATCCACCAAAACCTTGTATCCTGCGAGTTGTAGATCCGGGTTTGATTGGGGACACTGCCAGGACAGGTGAGCAGTGAGCTGACCTGTGTAGTTTTCCAGTGCATTGAAACATTCCTCCAGGAGTTCCTCAATACGTGTCAAAGAATGGGCACTAAACACAACATCCTGCAAAATAAAAATAAATTATTCCAGACTCATGAAATAAGTCAACAGTGATTAAAAGCAAGCTGAGAACATTTTTTTTCTTTCTTTTAAATTGGAAATCCAACAGAAGATGAAATGTGGTGAGAATAATGATAAGGGAAAGAAATGCCACAGTACTGAATTTTAGACATTGTCGTATGTTTCTAAGAAAGTAGAAAAATCTAAAATTATTCACACTCTGACGGTGTTTTGTTGTATGAAAATATCCCAAATATCTAACAGATAGACCAACTCAGAGCAATTTACTCTAGGTAAAACAATATGTCCCGTTTATAATATAATCTAATATTGAAAAATACAACTAAAGTAAAAAAAATTAAGTATATTTGAGTTTTTATCTTAATTTTAAATATCAAGAAGAAAGGGAGTGAAACACAAAAATTAGGACACTTTTGTGTTGAAATTTTTCTTGTTTACAATATTTTAGAGACCAAATTCATGGACTTTGAACACTTTGTTAATAGTAGCTCTATTCTTGGATTAAATAACAAATGACTTTATAAATGCATCTATTGTATCAGACAGAGCGAAAATTTACCTCATTCTTTTCTGCTCTCAAGGGATGAGACAATGCTCCAATTCTCTTTAGTTTGTGTCCCACTTGTCTTATTAGTCTGCAGATAAGGCAATATTAAGATATGGAACAATATATATAATTTTATTCCTTGATGTCGCAAAGTATATGCAGAAAGACCTTTCTAAATCCACTTAACTTGAAATGACTCAGGTAACTAGAATAGATATATAAAATTCAAAGCTAGTTCCAATCTGTTTTAGAAATTACATTAAATTGTATGAAAACTCTGAAAGGACATAAAATTATGATAACAAAAGTATGCATGCAATCAGTACGATTTACTGACCTGTCTCTCTTGTTGACAAGATCACAGGTAAACTTTTCTATTTGTCTTCTCTCCTCAAGACCCACGAGTGTCACAGTGACTTGAGGTGGATCTGGGCACAGAGCTGGCTGCATACGCATTGTCTCTGACCGAATCACACTGTCGGTTCCATAGAGCTGTGATTAAATAATAAATAAATTATGTCAATGTTTGATGTGCTTCACAATATGGTCATGATTGATAAGTACAAATGAAAACATGGTGTATATTAGATTTTAAGTCATATTATTATAGTGGGTCAAATTAGTGCTTAAAACATCCCTGAATCAAAGCTCCCTCTGCTACACGTGGAATAAACTTTATCTACACAACTATTTCATATTTGTCTAACACAAAGTTTGTAATTTGAAATAACATCTTATAGTCAATCCTAACATTTTTATGACAGATAATCGCACTTCATACATATATTTAAATAATTTATCGTAAAACAGCAATGTTTGAAGTAATCCTATTTATCTTGGTTTTCTTCGTGGGCATTTTAATCATTTACTAAACAAATTAATTTTGATTCTATTAAGTAAGGTATTGACCGAAACTGGATGAAAAATAAAATTATTATACAAAAATGGCCATTGATGTTGAGCTAGATAAAAAATTAAAGCATTACATGTATTTCCAGGTACACAGAGTAGCTGCCTTTCTTTAGATTTTTGAACTCTCCTTCTCTGGAGTCGGGATGGATGGGACCAATACTCTGAACCAGTTTCTCTGTACCTTCTTCAATACAGCACAACTAAAACAGAGAACAAAATAAAGAATATACATAAAGATCTAAGAACAACCATTATTTTAAAATAAAGAATGGATAAATGCGTTGGTCTTTAATTATATTACTGAAATTAGAGCCTGTAGCAAGGTCTTTATCACTGAATATTGAAAATGAACATTTAATAATACATGGTCTTAAAATCAGCTGATGTTTTTCAGACCCAAATTTGTTGTCCTTTTATATGTTTCTACTTCCACATTCAACCTAAATTATGTTTTTCTTTTTTTATATCTCCTCTGTCTGTCTGTCTATCTCTTTCTCTCTGTTTATCTGTTTTTCTGTCCATCCGTCTGTCTGTCTGTCTCTCTTTTCTCTCTTCTCTCTCTCTGTCTGTTAATCCCATTTTTTCAAATGATTCTTCACATTTCACGACTCTCTGAAACCCTCACCATGTAATGTTTGATCTTGAGGCCCTCGGTGAGGTAGGGCTGATCCCAGCCAACCTTGAGTGTTGAGCTGCTAACACTAGGCAAACGCTTAATGGCTGGAGCTTTAGAACCAGGCCAAGTGACAACCAGTGCCTCAGATGGTTTGCTGTTGAGGTGATCTCCAGCAGTCAAAGCCTGACAGTGTATGACAAAGACAGGAAAATTTTAGTTGTAATCTTAAATAAAGTTTTTGACACTTAGTGAAAAGAAAAAAAAAACACAAGAAAATCAGAGAATGTTTATACTTAAAAACAAAAAGACAGCAACCAAAAAACAAAAAGAGAGATATGAAGAAGTCATTTCATACTCTATTTCTGCCAACCTTTTAAACCTGAAAAAAATGATTTCAACATTGACATCACCTGACATTACTTTGTTATTTTCTTTATCAAATCATTTGTTTGGATTTACTTGATTGATTATGTAAGTGTAAAAAGATGATACAGCGTTTTAGATAAATCTATATATGAGAGTTTTGGATATTGATTTTCATTGGTTCAAACACAACCCTTGCTTACAAAAGCTTATTGTAAATGCTAAATTAAATTTTGCAAGTTAAATGAGACCACAAAAATAACTGCTTAACCCACTTATATACCACTGCTTTTTAGTGGTTGATGAATATTGTATTATTTTGTATGTTGCGTGTAGCCTCAACTGTTGAAATTTATCTTACCTGAACTTGGAAAGCGTACTCGTGACACCACTTGCCTTGGGTGTAGGTGTAGCTCAACTGATCAGCAGCCAGCACTGCCTCAATAATACCGTTAACATAAACCTTATAACCTGTAACCAAAGCGTCACCATATGTTGTTGGCTTATCCCACTGGATAGCAATATAGCGGAAGTTACATGCGCTGCAAATATAGAGGACAAAGAATGACTTGTTATTAATTGTTTGTAAAACTTGCGAGAATAGATATTTTAGAAATCATAAGATCAGGATCATATCTACATGAATCTTGATAAATATGATTTTATAAGTATTTATTTTGACGAAAACATAATTAATTTTTTAAGATCTTAATTTGTCTGATATATATGGTATAAAATTAGAAGAAACTACAAAAGTTGTGAAGAACCCGTTTTTAATGAAATATTTTTTGCATGCATGAAACTTGTGTAGTGAATAATATAGAGATTGATAATCATCTCACCGAACAGAGAGTTTAGGAGCATCTGGAGGAGCAGACGTTTGCACTGTAAGTTGTCGGCTCTTGTCCAAAATCTGATTATTAACATTACAGGCCACAATGCGCACAAAATGGGTCGTTCCGGGTAGGCACTTGTTGATGACACAGTTACTGTCCTTATTAGATAACTTCACTTCTCTTTGCTGCAAAATATGTCAGATCAAAATAGAAAAGATGTCAAATAAGGGGGAAATTAATTCTCTCTTTAATGTTTTATCTGCTTTTATATACATTAAAGGCAAACATTATGAAACTAGCTTGAACATTCTTGCAAAAGTAATTTATTACAAAGTTTTCTTTTAGATAAAAGTAATCAAATGCTCACAAATTTTTATTTTGAAATTTTTCAGTGCAATTGCTAGTGAAGTGGATTGACTTTATAAGAATTACAAGGATTGAAATTTCTTTCAATAGCACAAAATTCTATACCAGAAAGAGCAATGTTTTAGTTTAAAGATATTATTGTTCTTAAAAAATATAATTAATCCCTTGCCCTTGATTTTGGTTTATATTTAATAACGCTTCAAGTAAAAGCCATCCAGCTAATAGCATGAATTATGAAGGTTAGATAGCTGCTGGTTGAACTCACTTCTGGTTGGGCTACGCTGCTCCACTGCACGCGGTAGAATGACACTTCTTCTGTTTCACTGAAACGGCTCCAGTCCAAGTGAATACCATTTTCAGTCACTTTAGACACTGTCACAGGAATGCCAACATCATCTGCTATTGAGTCGTCTACTAAGGCATCTTGATTATAGCCACTTCCAGATGGGCAGACGACCAAAGTGTTAGATTTATGGGAGTCAGTGTGGTCAGGGTGATCACTTAGTGCCACCACATTTACTCGATAAGTTCTGAGTTCCATAAAAATGCAAAAAAAAAGTTTACT
Source organism: Elysia crispata (assembly GCA_033675545.1). Lineage (NCBI taxonomy): Eukaryota > Metazoa > Mollusca > Gastropoda > Plakobranchidae > Elysia > Elysia crispata. Next base: position 42,803 of record JAWDGP010000740.1, read on the forward strand.
ACTGAAAATAATGTGATAAGTAACAAAACGAAAATAAATATAATAAAAAAAATTAAACTGTAAGTTAGAAAAAAATCAACAACGGGGAATTCTAATTTCATTTTCTTGCATACTAAAATGTTTCATTAATATCACAAAAGTGGAATTAGAAGCAAGTGGAACAGGAAGGGAATACAGCTTGAGAAATGTTATTAATAGCATTTTTTGTTTTCTTCTAGAATGTTCAACTCAAAGTAAAAGAACTATTTGTTGGACATCTCTACTTAGTTGAAAATTTGTACTTTCATGCTATGAAAGGAGGGTCTAGGTGAGTATATTTCCATACTGCATATTTCATGTAGGCCTAATCAATCTCATCATACACAAATTGAGAAAATAGCTTGAAGAGAGTAACAATCTGATCATCTTTAAGAGTAATAAATTATTCACCTAAAAACACGTGGGAAAACGGTATATTTGATTTTACCTGTGAGGTCGACAAGGTATTGTGGCTTTATTGTACGAGGCGTTGAGTTCATTGCCAGCCTTTTTGTCATTGAGATAAACCTTAAAAAAAAAGTGCACAAGGTAAGGTGATGTTTCTGCATATATAAAATGTCGTGTCAGATTGGTTATACAGGTGAAAACTTTTCAACCATGCCCAGTGAAAATTCAATGTTTCATATTAAACAAATCTTTTAACAAGAATACATGTTTCTTTTCTTTTAAAAATATCACTCATGCTCTTTGCTTTTTTTTTTTTTTTAATTGCATACTTTAGCATTATCCTGCTTCACAGTTTACATATTTGTTTCATAGACAAAGAGAAAAAAAACCTAAAATGGCTTTACATTAATAATATGTAAAAAAAAAACAAAAAACAAAACAACCCTAGCTCATTGTCTCACCTGGTAACCTTTCACTTTGACTCCTCCAAATAACCTTGGCTCTCCCCACTCAATGCAGAACTCGTCAATGTCCACAGATCTCAGGAAAATCTCAGGGGAGTCTGGCGGTCCAGGCACCATGATCATCACCTCCTGGACATTCTGAGCCAGTACGTCAGTATAGTAGGCTGGCTCAACCTTCATGTGGTACACAGTCCTAGAAAAATACAATAAAAAGGACCTTTCAATTATTTGATTTCTTTGTTTACATAAATGGTTATCTGACCTAACTTGGATGCATCCTCACAAAATTTGATATCATTTTAAGATTTAACAGTTAAAAACGTGTATGCACATGTAGTTGTGATCCCCTCAGTATTGTCACCACTGAGTTTCACCTCCACACTTCGATTGAGATCCAGAAATTATAGCCAGATGGTAGACCAATAAATTTTTGTCTTACATTTCAAATCAATCACAATCTTGAAAAGGCTGGAAAATAGAGATTTGCCTTTATGTTCTATCAGGAACTAGGGCAAATCTATTTAAGTTCAAAACCTGCATATTCCAAACTTGTGGTTAGCTGTGGTTAAGTCTTAATTTTAGTTATTGTAAATATAATCTCAAGCTTCATGGTTTGCGAGCTACTCACTTGACTCTGGTAACTGGGATAGTGCAGCGGCGCATCTCTGGTCCAACAAATTTAGTCTGTATGACTCGATCGTCCAAACAGTACCAAACTATATTAAATTGTTTGACCAAGCTTGTCTTGCCCTGTACTGTCCATGACAGAGAGATGTCTCCAAATGTTTTGTTGTCTCCACCGCTAGGCTGAGGCTCAAACTTAGCTTCCAAAGTTTTCAGGAAACCTTTCAAGGCAAATGAAACAGAAAATGTTTGGCTACATTGGATGGTCATAAAATTGCACTCATACCTCCAAAGCTACCTTTCTGATTACGTTTATTACTGTGCTTTGTTTAACTTTTCACATAGATATTTACGGCCCTGAAGTAGTTACCCATGTCATAAGCATAATAAGCACACAACAAGGTATACAAGAGAAAATCGTATGTACTTAAATTACAAATTTGGAAAAGACGACTGCAGCAACATGGCAAGATTGAAAACAAATAAGAATGTTTTTGCTATCAACAACATTTACTTTAAGTAAAAAATGGTTTATTTCATCCATAAACAAATACACTACTGCTTTTACCATCTTGATCTTTAGGCAGAGAAACCTCCACTGGATCAGAAGGTGACTCGTCCAGATTATCGTCATCTTGTAGCAGAGCTGTGTAGTCAATCTCTTTACTTTCCACACTCTTGTAGTAGTTCTTGAACTGAAAGGGAAAAAAAGTACTGTTATTAGAGATGATTACAGTAAAAATATATTTCAAAATATTTTCAACCTAAAAGTCAACGAAATATTAAGCAATATATCCCTTCCTTATCCCCCCTCAAATTCATCAACTAAAAGATAAGACCTAGACATGTAATGAGGTTCACCAAAATTGTACCTGCTACCCTGTCTCAAAATAAATGGATAAAGTGAAGTTTGTCAAAAGTGATGATATAAATGGAAATTCCACGGGTATCATGATTAAAAGTTAGAAATACGAGATCTGTCCATTGTAAAAGCTCAGCCTTTACTTAACTGTTTTTGGGTACAAAATTACCACCTTGTAGTGGATGGGCTATATCAAACAATTTATTACATAAACAAAAACAAACAAACAAACAAAAAGCAGACAAAACATATACCCCAACCAAATTATAATGACCCAATCAACCTATATTGTTGCATAGTCAATAAATGACATGCATGTTACAACCTTCTGAAAAAACACTCGTTTGAAAACTTGTTTAAAAAGGGCTTAACTGCTGTGAAAAGATATCTCAAAACATAGAGCCCATTCTCCATTTTGGCCCATTTCTAATAGAATTTAGAAGTAGAATATGGCATAAGTCCTAAACCTGACAAACCTTATACTCAAAAAATGCACAGGTCATAAAGTAACATTTTCTACCACCTTCACCAAAACCTCCCATTAGGTTTCTGAGTTTTTTCCATCTGACAAAAGTTACGAGAGGAAAAAATAATGGCTTCACCAACCTTATGTTTTCTGGCCTTTCTGCCCTCATCCGTGCACGTCATGGCGACTAGCACGACATTATATGACCGGCCAGGCTTGCACTTGGTCAGTGTGCATGAGTTGGACTCCGGCCCTAGACAGCACTGTAGCTTGCCGTTAATCTCGAGTTTGTAGCCTTGCAGATATCTGGTCGATAAAAACACGGCTTTTTGGGTTGAACATTGTGTCGTCGTTGTTCAGTAGTTATCGTTTAGCTATTTACGATCCACAAACACTTAATCAAGATGCAAAATTTTGATGAAATTAACAAAAGCATAAAAAAGAAAAGGAAAAGCACAGAGACAACAAAAATAAAATTCATATCGATATTGATAGACTTATGAAGAAACAACTTTGATAGAGAATGCTATTTACTCAAGTTTGCGTCCATAACACTGATAGCTAAGAGCAATCTTATGTCGATATATATATATATATATATATATATATATATATATATATATAGAGAGAGAGAGAGAGAGAGAGAGAGAGAGAGAGAGAGAGAGAGAGACAAAGGGAGGAAGAAAGGAAAATGTGATACTTCATGAGGGCAGAGCCACTCAACTCACCTCCGCAAGTATTTCGGGGTGCCATCCTGCTCTTTGCCCACCACGGACATCAGAGGCGGCTTCTCCCAGTACAGCCCGGCACTCATCTGGGTGAACGATGTGACCAGCACGCGAGGAGGCTCAATGGGCGCCCGAGTGCGCGCGTAGAACGGTCTTCCCATGACATGCGCAGTTCGCCGGAACTTCTCCACACTGCTGCCGTCCCAGGCGTCAGGCTCCAAGCTGGTCTTTACACTGACAACCGCCTCGATGACCACCCGATACTGAGCGCCCGGCTGGAGGTCATCTATAGTCAACGAGTCTTCCGTGGCTAAGAGACTCACGTGACTCGCCACCTGGAGTTCCTCGTCTCCAGGAGCGCTGACGCCGTTATCACCTGGGCCTCCGTTACGTCTGGACTTCTTGACGTCTGCCCAGCGGACAATCTGACCGGTGAGTTTGTTGGAGCCGTGTACCAGCGGCGGGGTCCAGTTCAGGGTCATGGAGGTGGTGGTTGCCGTGGCAACTCGAACGTTGCATGGCGGCTCCGTGCCCGAAGTCTTCACCAGGACGCTGGAGCTAGGAAGCCAAGGAGACTCTTCCCGACTCGCTAGCACGTCCTGCGACACGAGTAAATTTAACATGAAGATTAGTCAGAAAATTTAAAATTTCTATATAAAGAGTTTGTGTAAAAGACGAATTAAGCTATAATTTAATTAATTTATGTGTTTTGTGGAATAGTATTATTAATGAAAGTGGTGGGCAGTACAGGACTATTGATGAATGTTATGTGCGGTAAACCATTCTTGACAAATGTGGTGCGCAGTACAGTATTATTAATGATAGTGATAGGATTATTGATGAATGTAGTACGCGGTAAAGGATTTTTGATGAAAGGTATCGTTTCTAAGAAGGAAAATGCAACGTTAATTGAATGCCATTAGATATAATAAATCAAAATAACTTTAGGCTTGGAAAGAAAACTTATGAATCATTTTCAGTTGAGATATCTCTTCATGTACAACTAAAAACAATATGCACGATCAGGTTTTATATACTTTAATTCAATAATATCCCTTCCACAACTAGCTGTATTGCAAAGCTCTCGGTACAGTCACTTTCAAAGTTCCATCTTTTCTAAACTGTTTTGTAAAAGAGTTACATCATCACCCACTGAAATTCACTTTGAGAAACAAGGAGTGTATACTTCTATAAGACGAATAACATTTCATTCACATTTTCCCCCCTCAGAACTATTAATACAAAAAACCTTTATAGCTATATTGATTTCTTTTTTAACCCGCCCCCCAAAAATATTTATAGGAGAAACGTACATAGAACAGAACTTGATCAGAAATCAGAAAAAAAGTCCCCATACCCATATTACATGAATAACAATTACTGTATCACTGTTAGAGAAGAGAAAAGAATTTAGAGGCCATTATTAAAATAAAAAAATTCGTGCAATGTACCTGCGGGAATCCCCTGAGCGGTTTCAGCCTATGTTTCTCGGGCAGACGGTCGAAGTACTCTTCTGTGACAGCCATCACTTTTAGCAGATAGTCTGTCTTCTCGCTCAGCCCCGTGACCTCCGCAGTGACGGCATCGGGCAGAGTGTCTACAGCGACGTGGTGCTGGACGGTGGGCTCCAGGGACAGGCATTCCACTCGAATAGCTGATAGAGAGGGAGGTCGGATTGTTATGTTTCAGTAATTTAAAAAGTTCCTAACTCTAGTGGCTATAAATATGAAGACTGATCGTTAAACTGAATGTGACAGTTTTGATTTCGGATGTGTCAATATTATGTCCAATGGCAGTAAAATTTAAAAATTTATTCGGTAGCCTGGCGTAAATGAAAATTTCTGGGTACCTTTAAAAATAATTCTATCAACAAGATGTGTGGGGAAGCAACTCAAAGAAATCGTGCCAAGCGCTGCATGTATTGACACTCAATTATGCATCGTTTTTCTGATCAAAACTTTATTCAAAAGTATTGCGAATTGGTCATAAACTAAATTTCAGAAGGTATTCGATCAATCGTTCAGGCCTATAGCGATGGAATGATTCATTCCTGGCATATCAAACTCGCTCAGATCAGGTAAGACTCAAATGACAAGACGGAGCCTTGAATTCAGCGTTTACTACATACGGCTAGGTTTGAAATCTCGACAGGAAGACTTTGAAACAATATAGTTTTACTCAATTGTGCCTTAGACGTTCAAAACGGGAACAAGCTATTGATTCAAGAGTGAAAAGAAGTCCCACTCTTTTTTTTTTTTTTATCTATATTCGACCTTGTGCTCTTAATTAAAAAGATGCCTGCAATCGTTCACTCTTTACATGTTATCGTCGTAACTCCGTAAATTAACTGACTACTAGCCTGTGGCAATATAAGGATGCTATTAAAGCCACTCGTGTCGCATTGCACAATGCGAAGTAAAGCTGTTACCTAAGTCATTTTTTCACGCAATGGTTCATTATGCCATCAGGATTTTACACACACAAGAAAAAAAAACAACCAAAAAAAAAAAAAAAAAAAAGAAAAAAAGAAGGAACAAAAACAACAAACAAATGAAACCGAAAAGATACGTTAATGGTGGAAAAATTCAAGAAGCTATGATTGAGTAAACGATTTTTCTTACTTCATTACAATCAAGAAATAAAACAAACAAACCTCCGCCCCTTAAAAAAACCCTAACAAAACCAGACAAAAAACAAAACCATAAAACACACACGCACACAAACAAACCCCATCAAAACCGATGGCTCACCTATAATCTCGGAGCCATGCTCTTTAGGAGGATCCCAGCCGACCTTGAGACTATGACAGGTCAAGGCCACAACTCCTACGTTGGAAGGCGGTTCTGGTGGGCTGGCAGTCTTCACCTGGAGCTGCTCCGACTTTGAGGACAGTATGAAGGCGTTCAGGCCGTCCGGAGTTTCGTGGATCGCTGGAAGGATATGGATGGTATGGAATTCAACAGCAACAACAACAACAACAACAGAAGCAGAAAGAACAGCAGCAACAGCAACAACAACAACACTACTAATATAACTACTACTTCTACTACTACTACAACAACTACTACTACTACTACTACTACTACTACTACTACTACTACTACTACTACTACTACTACTACTACTACTGCTACTGCTACTGCTACTGCTACTGCGTCTACTACTACTACTACTACTACTACTACTACTACTACTACTACTACTACTACTACTACTACTACTGGTAATAATGATGATGATGATGATGATGAAGATGATGATGATGATGGTGATGATGAAGATGATAATAATAATAATAATAATAATAATAATAATAATAATAATAATAATAATAATGATGATGATGATGATGATGATGATGATGATGATGGTGATGATGAAGATGATAATAATAATAATAATAATAATAATAATAATAATAATAATAATAATAATAATAATAATAATAATAATAATAATAATAATAATAATAATAATAATAATAATAATAATAATAATAATAAATCAATACATAAATGTATAAATAAACAAGAAAGAATATTTCAATGAAACAAAAATGGCGGTCAATGTCATCAGTATGATCAAGATCATCATTATTATCATCATCCGTATTATCATCACCATCTGT
>JAWDGP010000740.1:55000-82500 GCA_033675545.1 Elysia crispata
TTGAGAATTCCAAACAGCCTGTGAAATGCATGGTTGAATGGCTTACAACATCGATACTAAGCACGCCGCCCTCACTTTCTATCGATCTCAGATTTCAAAGTTCGCAAAGATCAAAGCAGACTTTGTAACAAAATGGTTGATTTATCTGTTTATGACCTTACACCCGGGCATTGCTTTCGTTGGGGGTAAATAACACTTTACATGTTCCATAGCTTTCTCCAACTTGTGCCATATTAATAGGTCTATTATTTTTTTTCTTCCCAAGAAATGCTTTTTTTAGTGAATTTTTTAAAAAATCACAGCTATGAGCTTTTTTGAATACGCCGCAACTTGTCTTCCAAAACCAATGCTGAAAGCTTTCTCTTTGACCACCATTCCTGTTCTTACACGACCGAGTCTGAGGTTACACTTGCATAGCTGAAGTATACAAACATTATTGGATGTTAAGTGGCTGATATGCATTTCCCAAAATCAGTGACGTCAGGCAGGATACTTCACAAGTATCACCGAAAATCCCTTGCGGCCCCATATTTTCCTTCGTAAAATCAAATTAGATTTCACAGTCGTGGGGGTAACCGTGAAAGGTTTAAAACGTAAGGAGTAGCGGTAGGGTCATGCAGTACAAGGTACTTGTGATAAATAAATCAGAGTTGTGCGGATCGTCACAAGCTTAGTGACAAAATGATAGTGAATAAAAATCTCTCTCTTTGAATAGATAAAAGCGAAAAGAATGGAACAAACGTGTTAGTAGACGTGTCTTTACTTGATAAAGGTCTGTCAGCAGGGGGAATAATAGTTGGATGTTGATTGAGTTTGAAAAAAAAAACCAAAACAAAACACAAAACATAACACACAAGAACAAAAAAGAAACAAAACAAAACGAAACAAAAACAAAAACAAAAAGTAGATTATATCAGCATAATACTATCGGCCGAGTTATCAGTAGAAAATAGACAAGGTGATGCAAAAAGCAAACAAAAATAAAAACAAAACAAAACCAAAAACAACTACAACACCAACTACAAAACAAACAAAACCGAGACAAGACAAAACAAAACAAAACAAAAAAAAAAAAGAGCAGAAAAAGAAGGCAATTACACACATAAAAAGAACCGAATGTTTTTGTTCTCAGAATAAGAGAGTCAAAATAAAAGTCAGGCTGTACACAAGGAGAGTAGGACATTTATAGAAATTAGAAATAGTTTGACAGAAGCTTTTCGATGTAATACTTGGATATTCTATATATATATATATATATATATATATATATATATATATATATATATATATATATATATTTCCAGGACCTCAAAATATTTAATACTTTATTGTTTTTACTACCGAAATTTACTATTGCTCTTCAGTATTGAAATACTGAAGTCTGTTTGCGATTCATTTAGTTCGTCCAAGGAAAAGTTTTATATACAAATATAGAGAGATAAACTTTTTGATGTCTATGCCACAATTAGCGATTGTGGGCTATAAGAAGAAGCCAAGATCCAAAGAGTCAGATTGAATTTATAACAGTAATAGTGATGAAAAGGCAATAATAAAGGATATAATCGGCACTGACGCAGAACTTACTCATTAAAGCAAACCTTAGTAGAGTTTTTGCCAAGATTTGTACGAGTTATTTCAAACAGAGAGGTCACAAACCGCCCTTCTCTCACAGCTCTCTTATATTATTTTTCTTCTGTTTAAAACAATTTAGATTTAAATTGATCCCCAGAATAACATGACTATCTAGGTGTATGTACATCGCATTTCAGTTCACTAATAAGGTCTATTTTAAAAGGTTTGTTCAATCATAAGACTGCTAAGTTAATGGATTTCTAAATTAAATGTTGTTGGCCGAAAAATCTGTAAATCAACTTACATTTAGTGAGGACTAATTGTTATTTTGTAATGAAAGTAGCAAGACCAAGGGATCACAGATAAAATTTCCCTTAAGCCAGCGTAGTGTAGTTACTTTTAGCGCCTCGGCTGTCACCCACACTCCATTTTAGCGTTTTATTAGTGAATGAAAGGGGGGAGGAAGGGGGGGGGGGATCGTGAGAAAATAATAATAGTAATAATGATAATAATAATAATAATAATAATAATAATAATAATAATAATAATAATAATAATAATAATAATAATAATAATAATAATAATAATAATAATAATAATAAGAAGAAGAAGAAGAAGAAGAAGGAATGTAGGTGTAGTAGTGGTGATAATGGTAGTAGTAGAAATCATGATAATGATGATGATAATAGTGAAGAAGATGGTGGTTTTTTTGTGGTTTTGATGAGTGTATAGACAAAGGCCGAGGGCAACAAGGGACAATTTTCAATTTGGAATAATTCACATGTTAACTCATTCACACACAAACATATTTTCCAAAAAAACCAAAGATTTTTCAGGGAAGAATACATATAGGCTCTACACACAATCAAAATTTATATTACGATACTCACTCTTGTTCCAGACGATAAGGGCCGAGTGACCTGTGACCTTCTCACACCAGACCTCTGAGGGTGCACACACAAGACCTGTGTAGTGAACCACCAGCTTGGGGCCCGGTTTACACCCAGAGTAACGCTCTCCGGTAAACACATCTGATATTGACAGATACACGAAGTGAGCTTGAAATTAGATGTGGCCAATACAGTTTAACTATTTTCACAAGATGAGATCTTTTGCGGACCTAAAAATATTGACGACGAAAAAAAAAAAATAAAAAAAAAAGGAGAGAGAAATCCACGTTTTATCTAAACGGTTCCCTAGAAAAGAATAAAAAGCATTGGTTGTCCACTGTAATTTACAAACAGTTTTCAACATAAACGTGGACTAAACGGTATAACTGATAATTATTCTGATAGGACAAGATATTTGTTTCAAAACTGGTTGTTCTTCATTGCTCGTTTCATAGTTTAGATTGAATTTGACGGTTTTTTTTATATATATTTTTTCAAGTCAATACAGAATAAATAAAAATATTCAAGTTTTATGAAAGAGTTAGGAAGTCAAATCCAGATCTTTCAGTGCTTTTACAGTTTTTTTTTCTTCTTAGAGCAAGATGTGAAACATAACTGTCATAATTGAAAAGATCTTAAAAGATTACAATTATTTAAAGTGAAACATTTAATGAATATGGAAACACATGGTATTGAAAGATCAATGCAAAGTTTTGACACCAGTAAGTGATCGATTTAAGTTAGTTCAGCTCATATTTCTACATTTTGAATCAACGAAGATCATTTTTATCCGAAAAAAAAAAAATTAATAGCGTTGAAAAACTTGCAAACTAACGCGTATCAAAGTTCAAAAAGGAATTAGTAAGAAGCGGGATATTTGTAAGAAATATGAATAATTTTATAACAGAATCGTTAGACAAACAAAAAAAAAGTCTTAATATCTCCGCCTTCTGGTGAGGCAAAGAAGGAAGATACCATGGAATCGGGCGATAAGATAAAAGCAATACAAATATGGTGGACAGTAATTTGCAATGAAAAATAATTTTGTCCCTTTCTTTGGTGCATCTATTTAAAGGTTTCTTCAGCTCAAAATGGTAGATGAAGACAGTTTCTTCCCAAAATTGAATGAGTTCGAATCCCATATTTCATTCATCTACAGAGATTCGATTTCCGTACTTCATTTAACTTAAAGTTTCGATTCCCGTATTTATTTAACAACAAAGATGTGACCTGACCTCTGCCTCGGCTTCTTGGTGGTGGTGTATTATAACAACTCGTCATCTTGGCTTATTGTAATAAGACCTTTCTGTATTTTCTTATGTGTACGCTCACTAAGATACCAAGTACCCAGTTAAGAGAACTGTTGAAAACAGGGTCCTCACCACTAGGTGGATGTAAGCATTCCAAAATTAGGGCTATGATTGAACCACCTTCAATGTCGCGATTGATAAAAGATGAGATAAGAAAAGCAATGAAACAATTTAAAGGTCGAATGATACCATATAAGTAAAACTTTTAAAGTAAAAGCTAATATAATAGGGCGGAACTCGAGTTCTATTTTTTTGCAGATATCTAAAGTCAGACATGCACTTGCTGTAGACATCTCTTTTCACTCATACCAAAAAAAGAAAGAAAGAAAAGCGAAGAATGTTATTGAAAAGCAGAATAGTATAAATATACAGGATTTAGATTGCGTAAGACTCAATAGAACAGCAGTGCTCAATCAATGCCAACCATGCAATACAATCAAAATATACAGGAAAAGAATATAAAGAAGGGGGGGGGGGGATGGGGGGACCTGCTGTATGAAAACGTTTCAGCAAAAAAAAAAAGCCGAGTAGAATAAGCCGTTCTGGTTCCCTTTAAAACTTTGAACTTTCAGTAAGAGACAATAGAACAATCGTTAGGTGAGTTAAGAACCGCTTGTTTTCAGTTCCACACTGTCTGATGGGGGCCTAAGTTTGATAGGCAAAATGGTCTGAAACATAACAGCAAGCAAACAGATCTATAATGTATACTTTTATTTTTAAACCAGGAAAGCTTCAGTTGCTGCTGAAAAAGTATTGAAGGCGATACCACACTAATGATATCTCGATTTTTTTTTAAATTATTAATTTCGACCGATAAATTCAGGAGAAAAATGAGACAGGCCGATTTGAAGATCTTCGATAATCCTATGTCCTACACTCTCAAGTCTCGGCTAGAATTGTACACGAAATTAATGTCGATGCTGTTTTAAATCCAGAAGTTTCTGGAGGAGTCAGGTACGGAATGCAGTAAAATAATAGATCAAAGCAAAGCAGACAGATAAAATGTATAAAAAGAAAACGGTTAGTTTACACAAGTTTACATATTTCTCTTTCTAAATTATGAAAAACATGCGGTTGCCTCTCCAAAAGCTGTAGAAAATTCAAGCATAAATAATGTCTGAGAAACAGGTTTCAGTTGTGCTGGAGAGTTCAGTCGGCGCGAGTTATTACCCTTGAAAGCTGCGGGGAGATCGTCTTCCGCTGTCCTATAGTCAGAGTGGGTGATGAGCTGTGTGTGGCGGAGGCGGGGGGAGATGGGGGAGCGGCTAGACAGCCTCGAGGACACGGACGGGGAAGCTGAGGGGGTGGAGGGAAGCGGTGAATGTCTGCTTTAGCTGCATAATGGCGTCATACAACTTGCTAGGTACATTACTCGATTAATTACATGTAAAGAGGTCTCGGGTTTGAATCGTGACACGATTTGGTCACGGGGAAGGTATTTCATAAAGATTCCTGTGGTTAACAAATTTGAATTAAAACGAATCAAAGAATCACTAGTGTCCAAACCACATTCATCGACTTAAATCTTTGTAAATCCCAGATACATCGGTGCATAATTATGCAGTATGCAGCTGGTCTCGCTTGTTGAAAGCCCTTGGTTTTAGCCTTGCCTGGAAATGACTCCAGTAAGGCAAGGGTCTAGTTCCTTTAATTTTTCGTTTCAGTTTATTTGTGTAAATACACATTTATATAAAAAAAAATTCTTACTTAAGAAATTCAAGACAGTACACCACGCTCCGTATAACTGTTTTCTTTTTCTTTATGAACAAGACGAGTATTGAGATCAAAACCTTCAGAAAAGTGTGGTTTAAAAAAAAAGATCTTCAGGGAGAAACGGCTTTACAAAGATAGAAAAATTCTAGTAGATTGTTTTTGTTCTTTCTTTCTTTTTCTTGATCTCGCAATTATGTATTGGTATTTTCTCTGCTTAAACATTTTAACAAATTCATTTTTATTTCTTATGAGAAAAGAATTGGTGCAGGTACATGAAAAATAATCGGATCCCTCCAGAACCTTCCCAGCTATACTTCCATCTTACCTGCATTCTTCTCTTCGTGCTGTGAGGATCCTTTCCCAGAATCCCTGTCTCCCTCCGACTTCCGCTCTTGTTTGCCGACCGGATGTTCTGTGAGCGCAATGAGCTGCAGTTCAATCTTTTCGCCTAAAGTGACATCACGGATGCGGAGACTGTTCACGTCTGCTGGGATTATGGATCCGTACAGTTTGCCGTTCTTCAGCATTTGGTAACCCTAAAACCGAAAGAACAAAAAATTCATTAATTTCATTTTATCTGTCTGAATTGTTTTCTTTGAATAAAGAGAGGAGTGACGTAATGATAAATGCCGTTTTCCATTACTTGGTTATGTTTACAATGTTTACTTTCAAATTGAACAGATGCTGACCTTTTTCTTTAATATTCATCGAAGATGCTAAAATTTATCACATGAATGTCAAAATAACCATGTATAGTTTTCTGGCAAGAAAGTGATGACCTTACATCTTAACGAAAACTTTTGATTTCATTCTTTTCACCCGGCAAATTAAAGAGTTTATTTTCATTGCAAGGAGGCATTAACCATCTCATTCTAAGTCTGAAGTTTAAACAATATTGTTAATGAAAATAAAACCCCACAGAAACTATATTTACACACTTCTCTCAATAACACTCAAAATAGTGTTAGCGTCTGGACATTGCCGTGAATGTAGACACAAAAAGTGCAAGAAATGCCCCTACCGAGATATAAGCATCTCCATGCTGTTGCGGGCACTGCCACGTGACGTCAATGCCGTCTGGATGGAGACCCTCCAATCTCAGCTTAGGAGATTTGGGCGCTGCCGGGGCCATCACGGGCACGATGTTGGACATTGGAGACTCGGACAGGCTGTAGGTGTGGGCAGCATAGGGGTCGATCTGACGCTCTCCCGCCACAGCCTGGGGCAAGGGGAGGTGTCACACATATTCAGTGAGCGGAGGGGGGAGGAGGGTTGTGGAAAGACCTTATCACAACAATATCGCACCAAATTTAGTGTGTGGGTGCCAGTATAACAAGTTGAAATAGTATCGATAAAGAAATGATGACCATAAAAGAAAAGGGATTCTTTCGAATTAAAGAAGTAAGCAGTCATTTTAGGTTTATTTGAATTCGTAGCTTGGACCGCACGCACAATTTTGATGTGAAAATTTTCCAGACTCTCAGCTATTTAGAAAGGAGAGCTTTATACTCATTATCACGCGGTATAAAGGGAAATACTGTCACTCCATTGATGCAGTTAAGATCTATACAGTTGCAGGATTATAAACAGACATAGACTTAATCGTTCCGAAAATTTTGAAACTTTTGTTTGTAAAATGTATTTCTTCGCCCACCGATGCATGTTATCTTTATTCCCTAGTCTCCAATGCGTTCGGTGTAAAAAATATCAAGACCCTATATCTCAGCATTTTGACTGACCTTCACCGAGACGTCATAGCTCTGATCAGACGATAGATCCGTTAGGTAGAATTGATAACCTTGCTTGTCTGCCAATGAATTGGCCTTGACCTCGCCATGCCACTTGCCGTCGATGAAGATGCTGTGAGAGCGAAGAATATACATTAGAACTCGCAAAATAATGTTTACGATTTGAAGGGTTGTTATTATTATTATAGAAGACGTTCAATGAAACAGAGAGTCACGAATTATCATTATTATTATTATTATTATTATTATTATTATTATTATTATTATTATTATTATTATTATTATTATTATTATTATTATTATTATTATTATTATTATTATTATTATTATTATTATTATTATTATTATTATTATTATTATTATTATTATTATTATTATTATTATTATTATTATTATTATTATTATTATTATTATTATTATTATTATTATTATTATTATTATTATTATTATAGAAGACGTTCAATGAAACAGAGAGTCACGAATTATCATTATCATTATTATTACAGATGATTTCTAGAGCGCCCTCCTTAAAAAGACTCACCTAAAAACGCTTTAAAATGACAAAGTCTTATTCACAAAGAATATGGCATTGAAAAGAAATTATCATATTACATAATATACAACTCTAATGCATACATACACACAAAATCATGCTTTTACATTTTATAAAAATATACCTTTTATTATATGAAGACAGCTAAGACAACAAGCTTAGGAAACATGTAAAACTTATCACTTCCTCATCACTCACCTGTAGAAAGCAATAGCCTCCTGGTTAGAGGAGATGGAATGACCCTCTGGCTTGCTCCACGCCATGAGGACACACCCCCTCTTGTAGGACGGCTGCTGGGATATCACAGGCGCTGGGGGTCGAGGTGGACACGTGATGTGTACAGACCTGGACGGTTCACTCTCCTGGTCAGCGAACTCGGACACAGCGACCAGATGGACCCTCAACGTCTTGCCTGGGCAACATGATGGGACAAAGTTTTCAGGAAGGAGATGAGTATTTGAAAAGATTCGATTTTTTTCGACGAATGAAGATTTAGAAAAATTCAGAATTGTTGGATTTCCTTAAAAATTTTAGATTACGGGCTGAATATGAAAGTCAATTCTATGAGAAAAAAATATTGGGTAAGAGATGACCATAATTATTTCCACAAAAGGAGATTTAGAAAGACATAGCATTAATGGATTCTGTGGTCAAAACTCAGAATATGAAAGTCAGTTCTATGAAAAAAATACTAGGGTAGCCTTGACCATCTAGGATGGCCATATTATAAGCTAATAACGAATAAAAAAATTGGAATGTAGTGAGAAGAAGACAGTGGATTAAAGAGGGCATGAGAGAAAGATAGAGAGGTTAGAATGGGGGAAAAGACAATTATGAGAGGAAGAGAGACAGAGAGTGAAAGATATATATATATATATATATATATATATATATATATATATATATATATATATATATATATATAGAGAGAGAGAGAGAGAGAGAGAGAGAGAGAGAATGAAGGACAAGTATTGAACCAGATGACATGAAATCTCGGACTCACCAGGCACCAGGTTGTTGATGACCATCTGTCTGACGTCAGCTTCTCGTCTGCTCCCAAGGGGATGTCCGTCCACGTAGATCTGGAAGCCCTTCACCTTTAGCCCATTCTCCATGACAGGCGCCTCCCACTCCAGGCTGGCCTACACACATACAAAAAAAAATTGAATTTAAATAAACAAAGAGAAAATGAAAAAAAAAAAAAAACCAACAAAACTGAGATTCTTACGATGGAAGGATGAAAGAGAGATTTACGTGAAATTATCCGGAAGAAATGGACATAAACAAAGTTTCAAAAGAAAGTAATTTTCATTTTAAGTTCACTGGAAACAATTGTTGTGGTAATCCGCGTCATAGAAAATTTTAAGATACACAGATATTATTATTGCTTTTTCTTAGTCTAAAAAAAAGAGAAAAATTACTGAAATATATTCCAGTCACAAAGGAAAAAAAAATGAAAGTAAAACAAATTTAACAAATTCCTTTGGTTTTTAAATGGTTTAAAGTTTTTCAGCCGCAGACTTATGCCATCCTCATTAGAGCAACAGATAAAATTGATGAAGTAAAGAGACGATTGCTTAAATGTTCATAACTTACTCGGGTTCAGAAACAAAACCGCACCTGATAAGCGTCCACCCTGGTTAGTTTCAGCGTCGGTGATTTGGGCGGTCCCATCGTTGTGTAGTAGAGCACAGAAGAGGTAGTTTGAATCTCGCACGGCTTGTTCCCCTTGGCCATCGAGTAGTTGGCGATGACGTACATCCGGTAGGTGTGGCCAGAGTGCAGGCCCTTGATGCAGCACTCGCTGGTGCCGGGTTGGATGTTCCAGCAGTGTTGCACGCCCCTCACCTGCTTGCCCTGCTCCACCAGGTTACACTCGAAGCTACCGAGAAAATAAAAACAAAGTTCTCAATTTTTTTTGCCCATCTTTATTTCAAGCTCGAGCGATAGAAAAGGGACCTGATAAATGTTGAAATAACTATATTAGCTTCTAAATACGGATAACGTATGGCTGTAAACATGAACTGCAACTCATAATGATAAACGCACTAATTTAAACTTTGCACTTACCTGATATCACTGTTGATTTTGCTGGAGAACTTGGTTCCCACAACGTTCACCACGAAAAGCTGAAGCTTGTACTGCGGATCAAGGTCACGTGACAGCTGCCAGCCAACCAGCGCGCTGAATCTATCCACAGAATCTACCATGATGGAGGGAGAGGGCAATAGGCCATCATTGTCACCAGGAACAAGCTGGAATAAAACAGCAAGGTAAGAAAAATTTAAAAAAAAAGAAAGAAAGAAACCCTCAGAAGGACCGGGTAATCTTCAAGTGAATTGATGTTAATGATTTTCTTGAAAAATTAAGAATATTAAAAATTTGAGATTAATAGATCAAAATAAAACCAATGATAGCAGCAGCAACATCAAATTGTACTATGATAAACCTTGATTTTCTTCTAAGTCAATTGCCTTTTTTTAATTAATAAAAAAAGGTGCGATGTTAACCTTTTTACTTCTTAAATAATCAACAATACACTTTGTACTTAGTGACAAAAATCTATATGCATCGAGAAATAAGCTTTCATTAAGATACATTTGAGAACGAACAAAGAAACTACAGAATAATTTCCTTATCAATGCTAAAGGATTCCCTTCCACCACCGCCAAAATCTTACCTCTCCCTCTCCAATACGCAGCATAGTCATCTTCTCCGTGGAGACGGCGAGTTTGGTTTTCTCCGATATGTCTCCAGTGTCCTTGACCTCGCGGCCGGCCATGTCTAGAGCGACGGTCTTCTGGACCTCTATCACGGCAATGCCGCTCCTGGACGGCTGGCGGGGCACCTCACTGCCGAGCACGGCTGCTCTCTCCACCTGCACGTCCTCGTGAGGCTGCAAGAGACATTTGTGGATTGGTTGATAGATTGTTTGATTGTAAACTTGATTCGTGGATAGGAAGATTGCTTATTTACCTTTTTTCCAGCAAGATATTATTCAGTTTTTTTTTTAAAGAATAATTTTTTGAAGGATGGAGCCTTACCGTCCTGGCAGAGTAGCTCGGGGCGTTAGGGTCATGGCTGGCCACGTTGTTGGCCGCGTCCAGATAGAGGACACGCCTCCCGGCACGCCCAGTGGCCTCGTCCGTCTCCGTACCGCTACTACCCTCGCCGTCTGATTCGCTGGCTGAAGCCTGCAGAGCCGCCTGAGGGGCGGGCTTAACAGGTGGGCGGGGCTGAGCCGGTGGGAGGGGTTTCTGGGGCTCTGTAAGGTTTGCGAGAGCGAAAGAGAGACGGTGAGGAGCCATTTTATTGCTGGTGATTGTCGGGAGTGGGGTTACAAAGAAAACTAAAAGCTTTATTAGACAACTAATTTATATGACTGGTTCGAAGTCAATTAACACCACTTTTAATCATGAGATTCGTTCTGATATATTTTCACAATTTCTGGCATTCTTTCTTTGGCAAAGCACAACCTTGTTATCAATTTCCAGATAGTCTTAAGAAAGTACTGAATAAGATATTCAAAAACATTCAATTATGTTTCAAATCTACCTACAAAATACTGAAATCAACTAAAACAGCTATTAAATATAACCCCCACTCTTAACATATATCATGTGCTTCTCAGATCAAGGCTGGGGGACTTAAAATTGAATGATATGCAGGATAAATGCTTAAATAATGCTTTAATCTATGCGGTTTTCAGTTACAAGGAAGAACACACACACACACACACCACATACATTTTGACTAGAGCAATCAACACTTAATTGCTATGGAGGAACTACAAGATGGCCAAAGACGGGTACACCATGGTCTTATTATGATTAAGCAACACACAATTTCACTACACGAGAGTCAAAGACGTGTACATCACGGTTTTTTCGTTAAGCTTATTCTACCGTAGTGATCAAACCGCACACAATTTTACTACAAGATGATTACAGATGTGTATACCACGATAAATCGTTTACCTTACTCTACCTTAGTGATTAAATAACACACAAATTTACTACAAGATGATTATTGACGTGCATATTACGGCTTTATCGTTTACCTTACTCTACCATAGTGATTAAACCACACACAATTTTACTACAAGATGATTATTGACGTGCATACCACGGCTTTACCTTATTCTACCATAGTGATTAAGAAAAGAGCCATACAGTTGTACAAAATAGCACAACTACCATGATTATTGTTTTTAGACTTTACACGTATTATTTTTTTCATTTTATCTCTGACACATTCAAAACATTCTTTCACTAAGTCTTATTGACGTAAAAGTGAAATTACACTTGGAATCTCTAGAGATAAGTGCCTAAAACACCAATTCATTAATTTGGCTCCAATGACCGATAAAATGAAAAAATATGATTAAGAGGTTGAAATTTCAATCTCTACAAAAGGAACAAAAGCAAATTTTGAATTCAACATAAGAGAATTTTAAGTTCGGTCATCGAAAATTCTTTTACATTTTAAGAATATTACTCAAAAACTATATGAAATCTACAACTCTTATGTAACATTTTTGTCCAATTAAATATAAATTTGTTTTGTGCAATAATTGCTGTGACAATTTGTTAAAACAGGAAGTAAACAGAAGAAAGGAAAAAAGAGAGCTTTGGCAGATTAAGAGTCAGACCTCCTAATACGGGTTAACAGCTAAGCATTAATTTTTTAATCCTGAATGAAAGAAAAATATTAAAATTGTCACAAAGGTGAAAGAACTCGAAAAGTACAGTTTGAACTGTCAGGGTGATTTGAGAAAAAAAGAAGAAGACAAAAGAGTGATTCTACGAGACAGAAACCATTAGAAAAAATCACAATAACAATAAAGATATGCGCTGTCTAAGAGTTAAGGAAGTTGAACACTTGTTACATTGACAGGATTACTAGAGTTCATATGAAGGCCCGCATATTGTATTGCAAATTTACTGGTTGACAAGCAGGGATAGATAGATAAATAGTTAGATAGTTTGCTAACTATATAGATAAATGGATTGATTGATTTATGGACAAATATATCGATAGGTAAGATAGACAAATAGATAAATAAAGAAACAAATAGATTGGCTGAAATATAAGTAGAAAAATAGATAAATAGATAGAGAGAAAGATAGATAGAAAGAAAGAAAGATAGATAGATAGATAAATAGATAGATAGATAGATAGATAGATAGATAGATAGATAGATAGATAGATAGATAGATAGACATATAGATAGATAGTAAATAAATAGATAGAATACACTCAGAAATACGTGAATTAATGAAGCCAAGTTGAAACGGACTGAAGAAAAAAGCAGATAGAATAGACAGCTAAAATAAAGCTAGAGCGAGATAAAGAGAAAGTAAAAACAGAGATAGCATGTGAGAAAACGAGAGAGAGATAGAGAGATAGATAGAGAGGGAGAGCGAGAGAGAAAAGAGAGAGAGAGAGAGAGAGAGAGAGAGAGAGAGAGAGAGAGAGAGAGAGAGAGAGAGAGAGAGAGAGAGAGAGAGAGAGAGAGAGAGAGAGAGAAAGCGAGAGTACTTGGCTTTGTAATTCATTACAAAGTAAGCATCATTGTTTTAAGTCTGTATTTGTCTCATGTGCTCAGCTACATCGCAGACCATTTAAAACAGACTTTCTCAAATGTCTAAGGCTAATTCTTAAAATCTAAAATTTCACTCCAATTGCATGAATAATTCTAAGCGTAAACCTTTGAATAAGTGAGAAAACCTTATAGATCACGTGAGTTAGAGCTAGAAATCAGACTGCATTCGCATGTGCAAAGTTGTTTATCATTCCACAGCTGCAGCAGCCGCAGTGTTTACTAATATATTCTTTTTCAAATGCCAGAGTTGAGGGAAAGGTTAAAGCAAAGCTACAAGAAGAGACGTTAAAACTATGTTAATAGAAATAGTGTTTACTGTTATAAGAGTGTGGAAGGAGCTCTAAAAAGATGTTATCAGGAAGTTTAAGAATTTGAATTCACGACAAAAGTTAATTGTTTGAGAAATATCAAACCCAGGCATCAATTTTCTACGACACTCGTGTATGCGCGCTCACCATTCTCCTCTTCACTAGTTTCGGTTTCTGTAGAACCACTTTCGGTTTCGGTTTCAGATCCAGAGACTGTTAGGTGTTGACATAATGATTACATGTTGGTGTTTGTGAATATGAATCATGAAATGTGATTTTCGTATCAAAACTAGTGATACATTAACATACTTTGTCGGAAAAAAAATTAAAGGCAAGCTAAGAAAACATAAGGGCTGACAAAAATGAAAAGAAAAACAAAAAGATGTATTGAATATTGGAAATTGAACAGTATGCAATTGTGATTACCCTTTTTTTGCGTTTTCAGGTGTTTCTGCTAATCCATTTGGATTATTAGAAATTAAATTTTCGCATTTCACATGCAGGAACTGAGAAACTTTTGCTTGAAAAAATCGAACATAAAGTCTTGAAGATTGAAAGTTTTGATGATGTAAAGCATTTGAATAATTGGGTTGGAAAATCTATTAGGGGTGACGACTCGTATGAGAACAACATGCAAATAATTGTTCTAAATAGAAAAAACAAAATTGTGTGAACTTGTCTCGATAGCCATATTGAATCTAAAATATGGAAACCATGTTTTTTTCTCGTGAGGGTGAAAGCTTGAACAATGTGAAGAACGAGTGTCTTAACTAAATCAGACGATATCTTCAAAAGCGTGACCAACTGCAAATGTCCATTCCGGGTGAAATCGGTTTCACGACATTTTAGATACAATCACATTTCATGCGGGCAGGTTGAACGAAGCACTGTTTAGCGTGACATGACCAGATGTAAACAGAAGCAGCTCTTGAGATTACCTGACACGGAGAAGTTTTGATTAAAATGACGCTCTGTGTTGGATGTAGCTGCGATAGACTGGTAGCCCCAATCCTCCTCTTGCCTCCCCCTGGAACTTCCGGCTTGGGTGAAGGAGCCTTCACCAGTGGTTTCCGCACTGATATCTCCCTCTGCCGCATGCCCGAAATATTCGAGATATCTCCGTAACATCCCGAAGCTTTCCTTGGGCAGCGGTTGAGGCGCCGGCTCGGGTTCATTGGGGTAGACCGGAACGTTACCGTACGGCTCATGGAGGACATACTGATGTCCGCTACCACGTCCATCCCCTCCTCTGTCAAAGGAGGTCTCAGCATTATTGTCATCCCCGTGAAGTGTGGTCACCACCTTGGGTACAGACCTGGGCAGTGGAGGTCGATGTTTGACCACTCTAGGTTGACCACCTCTCTTGCCGCCTGAGTCCACGGGACTAGCTTCACGGCTGTTAGGATAGTTGCTGTGATCGCTCTCAAACCCATCAAAGTACTCCTCCTCCCTTTTCCCCTTCCTCGAGGACCTGGAATAGCCCTCGACTAGCTCATCACCAGCCGGGCCGAAGGTGAAGTGGACACCGCTAGGTCCTCTGGACGCTAGAGAAGGAGCCTGGTACAGGTGCTCCACACCCTCGTCTCCGTCAGAGAAAGACGAGTCCGAGTTAAGCAGCGGGTATTCCCGATACTCCTGGAACCTGACCTGCTTCGGTTGTTGATGCTGCTGTTGGTATGACTGGGGATGGGTATTAGGGGTTCTGGACTGGGATAATCCTGCACCTCTAACCCCGTCTTGATCTGACTGCCTTGAGCTGTGGCGACTTGGCGCACGGCTTGCCCGTTCATAACTCATCGGAGGGTCATATTTGTACTTGCTAGAATAGTAGTACCCATCCGAATTATTTCTGTAGTCAAAATAGGCATCTTCTTCTCCATAAAAGCCAGCAGCACTGGAGCCGTTAACATTATAATTAGGGATCTGATACACTCGTCCTTCAAAGGAACCCCGCGGGCCATTGCAGCTGTCGAAATCTCCTCTTATTCCGGGGTGGAACTTCTCTGCGGCACCAGGAATGTGTCTCATGTGGAGATCAAAAGAATCCCGCCTTCCCATCTGAGGAGGCCTGAGTCCAGTGCGACTGCTACTCATGGAAGAGCGGGAGAGATTTGCATCCGGCACTTCTAACGTGTCATTCGGTCTACGTTGTACGCTCAGCGGGTCCTTGCTTTCACCTGGCGGAGCCGCCACAGAAAACTGCGCAGTGCGTCCTACACCGGAACTTCTCGGAGCCATCTTCCCATTGGCCAAACTTGCTTCCGGCAATAAATTACCATTTCCGCTTTTGCCGCCGGCGTTTCTGGTTTTATTTTCGTTGCCGCCAGATATCGACATGGAGGCTTCGTCTAGTGGGACGGGGATGGTGGCAATCACCTCCGCCGCCCTGCTAGCTCTGACAAACTTATGGATGAGTGACAGACGCCCGACAATCCTCGCGGCCACAGGAAGTCCTAGCCTAGATCTGGGCGTTCCACCGGCGTGGAGCGTGTTTATGGAGCCCTCAGCGAGGGTCGACCGTGACTGCCTCTCCAGGACATCCTGGGAGTAGGACTCGATGGTCGGGAAAGATCTGAGAGCTGACTTCCGCTGAGACAAAGGTGGGCAAATCGGATCTATTTCCTCCTCTGCCAAAGCTGATCACACGGCAGTGTAAGATATAAAAAAATTGATACTCGCTCACTTTAACGCCCATCTTTAACTTTTACTTTCTTTTTGTTTTTTTTTCTTGCTTTGAAAATCTTAAAAGTATTATTGAAAAGTAATTGGAAATTTTGAAAAAAATAATTGAAACAGTAGGAAAATATCCAGACCTTTCATTTTCATACTGTTTACCCATTAAAGAAACAATGTCATGTATATATGTATATATATATATATATATATATATATATATATATATATATATATATATATACAATTAAAAAAGTAAGGTTCTCACCTTCTTGAGCAACATCGCCCTTGCCTGAAAGAAAAAAAAAAAGGAAATATAAAAAGAGTTACGTCAAAATGTTCTCAATAGGTGATATGGTTTATCTTTATACTTTCAATGTAAAAATGATTTAATAGCATTTCAGATTTTTGTTCCACAAGGAACATAAAGATTAAATCAAACCACAATTTATGAGAAGAACACATTTGTGCACTAATATTTATCAATAACTCGTAGAAATTTTGCATCAAGAATAAGACAATTTTCGGAGGAATATGTAAATCCTTAAGAGTATTCAACAAATGTAATCCAGGCGTGCAGGTGAAAATAACGCTTGAAGAATGATATTTCAAAATGTTTGGAATGGAACAGAAAAACCTTTTGCATAAGCCAAGTTAAGCAATCAACAATTAAAAAAAAAATAATGAAAGCACGTTAGCTAACATATATAGGCTGTTGAAAAGCAGACACTGTTTAGTCCGTTCATTTAAAGAAAAAAATTATGGCCAAGGTATTAGGCGTATCGCATTCTACCAAAAATCATGCTTTAAATCAAGCTGAGAAGTAAAGCAGACAATATGGTGCAGGATAAAGCGTTAATAAATAAAATTTAAAAAATCGCAAAGACTAATTCATTTGAGCAATTTCGATTAAATAATATCAAAATAGCATGCAAGAATACTAAAGCAACGATCCAAATAGGCAAGGATATCACATAAAGCATGGCCATTAGTACTATAACAGATAATATTATTAGCAAGAACCGAAATAGTAATAGTAGTAGTAGTAGCAGCAGCAGCAGCAGCAGCAGCAGCAGTAGTAGTAGTAGTAGTAGTAGTAGTAGTAGTAGTAGTAGTAGTAGTAGTAGTAGTAGTAGTAGTAGTAGTAGTAGTAGTAGTAGTGGTAGTAGTAGTATTTGTAGTATTAGTAGTAGTAGTAGTAGTAGTAGTAGTAGTAGTAGTAGTAGTAGTAGTAGTAGTAGTAGTAGTAGTAGTAGTAGTAGTAGTAGTAGTAGTAGTAGTAGTAGTAGTAGTAGTAGTAGTAGTAGTAGTAGTAGTAGTAGTAGTAGTAGTAGTAGTAGTAGTAATAGTAGTAGCAGTAGCATCAGCAGCAGCAACAGCAAATATATTGAGAAATATAGTCGTCCTGGCGATCACAATAATGATTGCAATATGAATTTTCTGTTGAATTGGCCCACATTGTAAGCCATTGAAGTCACCATGAAAGATACACGATATGCGACAAGAAAGAATATTTAAAAAAATTGTTTACGTTAAAGATCATTATACAGGACACACGACTGTTCCATTTCTTTAAACTGCACAAATCAATAATAACTAAATCTCCATGACTTGAAGTATGTTATCCATTAATCTAGAGAAGATCCGTGTCGTTAGTAAAGCAAACAAAGACTTTCTTCCTTCCTTATCGAAACAAAATAATATTTCTTTACTCCAAGATTGCCTGTGTTTTTACGTTGCCAAGGAGGAAAAGGTCAGGACAATCGATGTCGCTTTTATTACACATTCACCATTGATCTTTCGTCTTAAAACAGTGCAAAAGCCAATCTTCTCCTGCCTCATAAATAAATAATCCAACGTATCACATGCATAGCGCAGGGGTGTGGCCCAGCCACGTAAGTGGAGGGGCCTGCGATGTAGAGCTCCTACTTTTAACGCTGAAATAACATCAACAACTTCCAATGCCTAAGAATTTGCAATTTCCTTTTCCGTTACAATATCTAGCGCAATTCTGTATGTAGAATCTTTTTTTACAACCATTCCTATTAAGCTCTTAGAGTTGAAAATTCTTACCAAAATGCAAAGATGAACTAAAATCTAGGCTTTCAGCTGTAAACTTGATTTACGATGGATCAATTATAAGATAATGCTGTCAATGTAGTTTTACCTGCGGCTTTCGGGCGTTTGAAATATGTTGTGAAATTTTTAGGTTTCACTGATATTATTACTTTTTGGAGAATCAGTGTTGTCATCCCACCCTCAAGTCCAAATGGGCTCAAAGTTAAAATAAGGCAGCCCCCCAATTGAACTCTAATTCTTGCACTTCATTTTATAGTCCATCTCATTAGCAATCGACTAATTTGCGAGTTTATTTAGATATCGCCTCATTGATAAAAAATTTAGAAAGCTTTAAAACGACAATCTAAATGAAATAATTGAATCCCCATAATCACACATGCTTCATACAAAAAAAAGCTCTAAATCAACCGAAAATCGTAGTTCAATTTTTTTCCCATGAAAATTTTAGCCTTTTGGTACCATAAATATATATTGGATATGGTTAAAATTTTCAAACGCCATAAATAAATGCGAAACTAAAACACACTATCTAAGACGTATCAGTGCGATGGCTAAATCTATTGTAGCAAAAGAAGATCATTTTACGGATAAAATGATGTGCATTGCATTGGAATAAGTTGTGTACGAAATGGTGAGCACAAACCTCGACCTTTTCAAAATGACTGATCGAATGATTTTCATCAGCAAGATAAATAAATATTCGTGTTTTTATTATAAGAAGAGTTATTGCTACTGCAGAAAAATAGTAGTATAAAAATAAATATATCAAAAAGCGGAATAATGTTTTCACTTTTAATGATTAATGTTGCGTTAGTAAAAGCAAAATCGATTCATAAGTATAAAACTAGCAAAAAGAATAAAAGTTATAATCGGTCTTCTTAAATACCGATTCCTCAAAAGCAATTTGTAGCGAAATAAATTAAAAATTAGGAGTCTGCTCTTTCTATCGACAAAAAACACCCCCGTCATCATTTAAATTGCAATATTGTGAATATTGTCGTGTAGGTACATTTGCAAAAAAAAAAAAAACAACAACAAACAAACAACAAAAAGGCACAGACGTGTAAGATATAATTTGTGAGATACAGATACATGCAATTCTTTGTAGTTTAAAAGTATACTATGATGGTCACTATGGAGTTAAAACAATCTGAAGAAGGGTTATCAATATGCGCTATCTACAATCACGAGCAAATACAAGGACAAAGAAATCCACTAAGCTAAGCGAAAAAAAAAAAAAAATAAATACGTGGTGTTGTCTGGCCATACATTAGCCAAGGGACTCTACCTAAACTTGTAATAAGCGTGTTTTTCTTCTTTATTTCCTCCTGTCTCTCCTCCTCTGAGTCTGTCCCAGACGTAGTATCCGTCTCCGTCTCCCAGATCAGATTATCCGGGTCTGTGCATATTGACATGGTCACGTGAGCAAAACGAAGTGATATATACATATACAGCAGTGAGGACAGAATGGAAGTGACAAGTGAGCAAAATGGAAGTCGTGAGTTTCTGGTGACAACAGTGACAGCATAAACTAGTATTAGATTCGGAATTTCTTAAAAGTCGAAAATATTTTTATTTTTTTTTCTTGATACGCCACTGTGTTAAAGATAAGGTCCATCCCATCAGCTCTTGTTGAAAGAATGTGTCTTCTTCCGGTTTCGGTGGCTTATTTCATTCTCCTAACATGTTATAATATTCTTGATTACAGTATTTTTCTACACAAGACAGGCATGAGCCGAGGCAAGTCATTGTATTTTATTTTTCTTGATTATAAGAAAATAAATTTGAAATGACACACTGGCGTGACTAAGTTTATAAATGAGTTCTTTTATAGCCTTTGGTCGATTCACATCTACTTTGACGAAACCATTGGCACATCAAGATAGCCATGATACTCCCATCAAGTGGATGGTACAGATAGATTGAACTCTGCCCTATTTGAATCCATTACTCACGATCCCTAGGTTTGGCTTCATGTTTTGCATGGTGATCTCCTACTAACTCACCACCCTACAAATGAGGTATGTTAACCCTCTACTCACCATTCATAGCTTTAACAAGTGCTGTCCCTTATTTACCCTTTACTTACCACCCCTAGAAATGAGGTGTGCAAACCTGTTCATCATCCCAAACTTTGATATTGCCTGCTCCGTTTTAACGCTCTACCCACCGCCAAAACTTTTGAATTATATAAACCTCTACTCACTATCCATAGCTTTAAAAAAGTTTCCCTTGTTTAACTTTTATCTTTGATGTTATTTGCCTCATGTTAACCCCCTATCCGCCGCCCTAGCTATGAGCTATGTTAAATATCTACCCACTGCCCTCGCTATACGTTATGTTAACCCTCTACCCGCCGTCATAGCTATGAACTATATTAACTCTCTACCCGCTGTCACAGCTATGTGATTTGTTAACCCTCTACCCGCCGCCATCGCTATGAACTATGTTAACCCTCTATCCGCCGCCATAGCCATGAACTATGTTAACCCTCTACCCGCCGCCATAGCCATGAACTATGTTAACCCTCTACCCGCCGACGTAGCTATGAACTATGTTAATCCTCTATCCGCCGCCCTAGCTATGTTTTATATTAACCCTCTACCCGCCACCATCGCTATGAACTATGTTAACCCTCTACCCGCCGACGTAGCTATGAACTATGTTAATCCTCTATCCGCCGACGTAGCTATGAGCTATGTTAATCCTCTATCCGCCGACGTAGCTATGAACTATGTTAATCCTCTATCCGCCGACGTAGCTATGAACTATGTTAATCCTCTATCCGCCGACGTAGCTATGAGCTATGTTAATCCTCTATCCGCCGACGTAGCTATGAGCTATGTTAATCCTCTATCCGCCGACGTAGCTATGAACTATGTTAATCCTCTATCCGCCGACGTAGCTATGAACTATGTTAATCCTCTACCCGCCGACGTAGCTATGAACTATGTTAACCCTCTATCCGCCGCCATAGCCATGAACTATGTTAACCCTCTATCCGCCGCCATAGCCATGAACTATGTTAACCCTCTACCCGCCGCCATAGCCATGAACTATGTTAACCCTCTACCCGCCGACGTAGCTATGAACTATGTTAACCCTCTACCCGCCACCATCGCTATGAACTATGTTAACCCTCTACCCGCCACCATCGCTATGAACTATGTTAACCTTCTACCCGCCGACGTAGCTATGAACTATGTTAACCCTCTATCCGCCGCCATAGCCATGAACTATGTTAACCCTCTATCCGCCGCCATAGCTATGAGCTATGTTAACCCTCTACTCACCATCCATAGCTTTCATATACCCTGCTCCCTCAGCCACCTCTATGTACTCCTGGTAAAGATCTTCCTCCTCCAGTCTGTCCTTTATTGGCGGATACCGGAAGTGAGATGTATCCAGGGGCAACGATATCTCCAGCACGTTGGACATTCGCGTTTGTTTTGAGTCTGGAATATTCATAACAGAAAAAAAGTCTTCTGAAAAGGAACATGGCATTAAAAATGTGAATTCCATCAGATCTAATTAAACAAATTTTATGTTCCTTATCAAATACATCTCTGATAAATAATCGAAAGTTATCACAAGTATGCGTAAAACATCAGTATTAATTTAATAAACAATAATCAAGAGAAGTTTCATTATTTGTAAGGCTTTGAGCCCTTTCAGAGGCTGAGCTATTTTATGAAAATACTCACTTGCTATGAGCGCCTGCACATAAATCCGGTATTCCGAGTTTAAGTCACAACTGCCTATAACCACCTTGCATCTGTTGGACTCTGGATCAGGTACGAGCTGTAGAAACAAGATAGATAGATAGATTAATAGATAGATAGATAAATAGATAAATAGATGGATAGATAGATAGATAGATAGATAGATAGATAGATAGACAGTCAGATAGTCAGATAGATAGATAGATTAATAGATAGACAGATAGATAGTCAGATTGTCAGATAGATAGATAGATAGATAGATAGATAGATAGATAGATAGATAGATAAATAGAAAGATAATAGATAGAAAGAGAGAAAGAGAGAGAGAGAGAGAGAGAGAGAGAGAGAGAGAGAGAGAGAGAGAGAGAGAGAGAGAGAGAGAGAGAGAGAGAGAGAGAGAGAGAGAGAGAGAGAGAGAGAGAGATGGTGATTGAAATAATGTAATGAACATTTAGGGCATCTAGTAAGAGAGTATAGGTCTCATTTTACAATCATAATAGAATTGTAAAACAAAGAGAACCACAATAAAATATACGGCATTATAAAACCAGGTGTGTGCAGCTTGAGACTTTTCTAAACAAAGCCTTTTTCTTTTATCCTCAATCCTTTGTCCTAACTCAGAAATTTATAGAAATAAGTAGCCATTGGGTTGCTACAGTATCTTATGGTTATCTTAAGATCTTTTTCAGAAAGATCGGTTTCTCTGCGAGCGTATAATTATAAACTTTGTTAGGACCAGCAATTTATATCTAGTCCGATTATGCGGTTAGTACTTTGGAATAAAAAAATAATAATACTCTAATACTTTTTTTTTTCAAAATTAATTATTTATGCTCAACATTTCTTCTGTGAACATTCTTTTAAGATAAAATAATAGATAACCCCTTTACATATAACACAGCTTAATACACACAGCGCTTCAATAACAAACCTTGCGCAGTAAGTGGCACCTCACCTTAGGTCCACACTGCTGGTCATTGAGGTAGATGAGGTAGATGATAACCCCTTTATATTTAACACAGCTTAATACACACAGCGCTTCAATAAGAAACCTTGCGCAGTAAGTGGCGCCTCACCTTAGGTCCACACTGCTGGTCATTGAGGTAGATGAGGTAGATGATAACCCCTTTACATATAACACAGCTTAATACACACAGCGCTTCAATAAGAAACCTTGCGCAGTAAGTGGCGCCTCACCTTAGGTCCACACTGCTGGTCATTGAGGTAGATGAGGTAGCCATCTATGGCCAAGCCTGGCTTGTCAATGGCCATCCACACGATAGCCAGACTGTCCGGTTTGTCCGCCTTCACAAGGGAGATAACCGGTCCACCAGAATCGTTCTCTGTGGGACACTTGAGATTCTGGTGACAAGAGTAAAGGTTGATTTCAACAGTTAAAAAAAATGACGAATGTAAAATAGAAAAATGCATACTGTTGTTATCCTGTGTTAGGATGGAGTAATGTTTATTATTTTTACTGTAGGAAGTTTCGAGACTCTCAAATCTAAGGCAAAAATCGCAAAATTTTTGTCAGATATCAACAAACGTAACCTATCCAATATGCCTTATGAATTGCATCTGTCAACTTTACCTTTTGAGATGCATGTACATTTTAAACCTGAAAAGTCTCTCTGCTTCCTGCCTATCTACCACTTCTCTCTCTCTCTCTCTCTCTCTCTCTCTCTCTCTCTCTCTCTCTCTCTCTCTCTCTCTATCTCTCTCTCTCTTTTCTAAAGCCCTTTTTTGTTTGACTCACCAAACTGTTGGACTCCTGCACAACGTTCTGAGGGTCTCTGGGATAGACCTCCACAAAGATCTTGTAGTTACGTCCCCCTGCCAGCCCTGATATATTGATGCTATTGTTAGACCGAGGAAACATGTCGCAGTAGCTTACGCCGTTCAGAAACACTTGATACCTGCAGAGGTAGAGTAACATGAAACACGCTGTAGGCTTACTGCAAGAACTATGCTACACTTAAGTTTCATTCTTCAGAAATGCGTGTAACCTACAGCATAAATGTCACTTGGCGTGAAAAATAAATTAAATAAGTAAATTTAGTTACTGATTAAGTTTCAGATATTAGCTTAATATTAAAATTTAATAAGAGAGAGGCGCATTTAATAGCTCTAAAGCAAAAGGGGGGGGGGAGGGAGGGGGGATTATATATATATATTCTATATTATATATAGAAATAATTACACAGCTTTAGTTAATTGTTAAAACTGAAAGATTTTTTTTTTTTTTGGTTGATTCTAGAACATATTTTTTTTCTCAACAAATAGTTATTCAAGCTATGAATCAATCCTTACTTGGCTTTTTAAATTTACTAGTATTACATTATGGACACACATTATGTGTTCTTTTGGATCCTTGATTGCTGCTAGTTATAAGACAAGAAAAATCAATGTTATGTTTTCACTATCAATGGTGTTACGTTTATGGTTTTATCTCAGGAGATTTAGGGAATCTCAATTCTAAGTTGCAGAATTAGAAAAATAAAACATAACAAATCCAATGTTTCTTATGAATTGCCTCTGTAAAATTTATTTTTTGTGATGTGTTCTGATAGAATGCTACTCTGATATAATCTTGTTAAGGAATGTAAAAAAAATCCAAACATTATTAATCTATTTTTTTACTTTTTAAAAGCTTTTCGTTACTCACTCGAGGTATTTCTTCTGCGCACTGTTCTCTCATCTTCTTCCATTATTTCAACTAAATAATCCAGGGGACCCAATTGTAGGCACCTTATTTCACTTATAAGTTTCTCAGTTGAAAGAAGTTACAAAATGCTTTCTTGCACATTTTATTGGCTTTTGAAAACATATTTAACACACAATCCTGGTCTATAAACTTTCCTTCAACAACACAGTGATGGCTCAAACAGTTTTCTATCCATACGTCCGCAAAAAGTCTTTTGGGATTCCTAGCTCTTTAAAAATGCAAAAAAACAATCCTTTCCCTGTCATATCACATGACAAACTGGTATTTATGCTTGACATTCATGTTGAAACAACAAATTCAACAAATAAACAAATGAACAAATTTCATTGATTTTATAGACAAGAAATATCTCAGGCCGATCTTCAATAATAAAGAAAACCAGAATTACCCACCCTTTGATCTGGTCTCTGGCATGATCGTCTGCTGGCAACTCCCAGAATACCTCTATGGTGCCAGGTCCGATGAAGCAGCCTTTGATGTGTGGACGGCATCCCCACCAGTCCCAGGTGGTTGTCTGTAGATGAGAGAAGGGTGGGGGGGAGACAGAAAAAGGAAGAGGGAAAAGGAGGGGGGGGGGAGAGAGAGAGAGAGAGAGAGAGAGAGAGAGAGAGAGAGAGAGAGAGAGAGAGAGAGAGAGAATCAATAGAGATGATTATATCTTGTATAACAGTGTAGAAATGTAGAAAGTATATTTTTTTGAAGTAAATCAAAAAAAAAAAAACAAAAAAACAAAACAAAAACATGAAGATGAAGTTATTCAGAAAATTTTGAAAAAAAATTAACAAAACACCAAAGTCTGTTGAAATTTTCATTAACAGGAGCGCTCCTTAGTATAGGGCAACTTTTGCTAAAACATTAAACCCCTTTAGAAACTTTTAGCAGGAATTCAAAACATTTTAACAAGCGATTAAAAGGATTTCAATATAGATATGGAAAGTCCAAAATTCGCAAATTTCTCATAATCTTCCATGTCTACTAACAATTGCCCCACATGTAGATATACTCTCTATCTCCTTGTCTGTTTGATTTTGTCCCTACCTGTCTGTCTGTGTCTCTCTGTGTCTTTGTCTCTGTAGCTCGATCTTTCCCTCTGAGTCTCAATCTGTTTGTATGTTTGTCCCTATTTCAATCTCTCTCCTTATCTCTCCATTCACTCTTACTACTTAAATTATAACAGATATTGTTAGATATGGGAACTATTGATATTTCCTTTAACTATCGATAGTTCCCAAATCGATCTCACCTGCTTCGCCTCAACCTCTTGAGAATTAGAGTTATCGTCCATTGAAACCTCGTTATCTCCCTCAGACAGCACCCAGTAACGTCTGGAAATAAAATCATGCATTGTTGTATAGTTGTTCTTAAAAAGTAAATGTTATTATAGTTGTATTTGGATAAGTACATAAAGCTGACCGGGTTTTATGGAGTCAAATATTGCCAATTTATTTATTTTGCTTGTAATTGATTCAAAATCATCTTTTTTTTTTGTTCTGATCTTCTCTCCCAAAATGCACTTTTGAAGGTTATAATTGTTTCAAAATTAAATTATTGGCCGTTATTCTTTCTCAAAATTTTAAAATGCTTTCTTCGCTTTTGTACTCTACATGTCATAATATTTGGTGCACTCTCTCATTGCTTTGTAATGTTCCTCCTTCATTGCACCATCGGACCATTATACTCCACTCCACATATGCTCGTATATTGCTATTATTATGTCTGTGTGTGTGTATTTAAAACAACTTTATTCAAACAAAATTAGGTCTTGGATAAACCTTATCTAACAAACCACTCACTTGGAGGTAAAAGGGTGGCTGACCACTTGACCAGACTTGACCGCTATAGCCCGCACAAAGCACAGGCCAGACTCCTTGAGACGGACTCCCTTGTCAGGGTGGTAGTGCTGCAACACCAGGGAGAGACACGCATCCAGAAGACCATGGGAGGTAATCAAGAGAATGGGAAAAGTCACTCAATAATGATGGGACTACTAAATTATATCTTATCAGCCTTAATTGGTCACCCTACTTTTAGTACCTGCATTATTTTAGCTCCACCCCCACCCCAATCTTAAAAATACCCAAGAGTAAAATAAAAAAAAAATTACCACACACGCAAATATACCCGCAAAAAAACCCAGAGCAATCCAATGCCTTATATATGCGTTACTTAAAAAAAAAGTCACCAAGAATATATGTGTGTATATATATATATATATATATATATATATATATGTAAAGGAAACAAGAATATCAAAGACAAACTATAACTCTTCTAGTCATGTCAATTAAAGAAAAATAATTCAGGTCTTTTCAACTTCATGGCCAATAAATCTAGCTAAATAGGAACATGTTGTTCAAAATTATAAGTACAATTTCACTAATTGTGTGCATTATTTAATAAAGTACTTTTTTTTAAAAAAGTCTTGTTTATCGAGAGCATGCTTTAAGGAATTGGGCAACTACTTGTCCGGAAAATAAACGAAAAAGGCTCACGGAAACTCAACACATGAACTTAATTTTAATTCTGACATTACAACTATACAACGTAAATGATTGGGACTGGTGAGATCAGATTTTGGTATTTTATCTCATTGATAATCGCA
>JAWDGP010000740.1:87500-100000 GCA_033675545.1 Elysia crispata
CAACAACAACAACAACAACAACAACAACAACAACAACAACAACAACAAAACCTGACAGGAAATACAAGATGTTCATGCTCGAGATTCCTTGAGCAAAAAAAAGCGAATTATCTCATAATACAGGACATTGTGACAGTCAGACATGTACCTGTGGCTGAGTAGTTACCACCACTGCGCCAAAAACTTTGGGAAGACTTTTGCTGGAGGGAAAAGAAAAGAGAAATAAGATGCTTCATTTATATGTAAAGAACATTCAAGAATATTGCTACTTTAAATTTTCATTCAGCTGCTCAAGCGGGTTCTGGTGATACTTTCAATGTTACTGCTAAACCAGTAAATGTTATGATGGCCATGTTTCATGATGTATGTCTACAAAGCGATAGATGCCAAGGCATACATTTGTATGATTAAAATAAAAAGTTTTAGACTTATAAAGAATTCTAATTTCTAGCTTAATTTCCAGAGAAAAGAACTGCTAAAATTTTGAATTTTTTGAAAACTGTATTTCTTTCTGAACATACTTTTAGGGTTAGAGATAGTTCTGGTCACGTCTCAAAGAAAATTGCTAAAGAAATAATTTTATTACATTACATGTGCATCAACTTAAGAGAGAAAAAGATGTTGAAAGAAAATCACTAATATTCTCAAGGTAAAATGAAGTCTGTCTTACCAATATCACTTTCAAAGGTATTATGTTTAATACTCTTGTAAATGCTTCTAAATTGTGACTTAAAAAAAAATCATAAAGATTTATGAGAAAATTTAAAGGGTTTTTATAATTATTGCTATTTCAAAATAGAATAGATACCGTTATATTTTTTTTTCTTTTCTTTTTCATGCAGTACTGATTTTCCAAATTTAAAATTTAAGGCTGTGTTTACCTGATGTAGTAGAAAACCCCTGGTGACCTGAACTGATGGTAGAACGCTGAAGGGCTGTCTCTGGGCAGACCGCTACAGAAACCGTTTGGAATGGCCGTGCCTTGATGGGACACCTGCAGAATGAGGGAAATGGTTGAAGTATTAGGATTCATGGCACTTTCGCCATTGACTAATTTTACGACTAACAATGTGGGTGTGATCCGAGTTGCTGAAATACAATGTCAGATCATGGTTATTTTATAAAAAATTCAGTAATGAAAAGAGCAAATGGAAGCGAAGAAGACGAGGAGAAGAGGATAAAGGAGGATGAGGAGAAGGAGAAGAAGGAGAAGAAGTTGGAAGAGGAGAAGTAAGAGGAGGAGGAGGATGAGGAAGAGAGGAAAACAAAAGGGTTCGACAATACAAGGATATGTGGCTGTAGATCTCACCTGTAGCACATTATGCTGTTTCTTGCCGCTCTGCCACACCCACCAGACTCTGTCGTTAGGTCTGATGGTGACAACCTTCGGCTCAAAGCCTGTGTCAGTCAGATGGATTGTGTGACTCTGAAACAAATTTTATTGGGTAAAACGTTTTAAACGTGTAAAATTTATTTATTTATTTTTTTTTATAATTGACGTA
The DNA here is from genome assembly GCA_033675545.1 of Elysia crispata. NCBI lineage: Eukaryota > Metazoa > Mollusca > Gastropoda > Plakobranchidae > Elysia > Elysia crispata. The sequence goes on from JAWDGP010000740.1 coordinate 89,003, forward strand.
TTAATTTAATGTGCATACGGATCCATCATGAGCCCACAATTAAAACCGTGGCTAATAATTATTGTTGAAAGCTTAAATTACTGCAATCAAAGGAACGCTTTTTGTACGGCAATTTTGGAAGAGAACAGTATGAAGATACGTCTTTGATCAGTCCAATTCGTTTTGTTGAGTTTTACCTTAGTGGTGGCTGTACGTCTCACTAGTCTTTATTCCATCACATATCAAGCGTGCTATACTAAGTTAAGTCTTTGATCTTTTTGTTTCTTTTCGTTGAATATTACATCTTAGTTATGGCGGTACGTTTCATACTCGTTTACTTTATCGCATATCAAAATTGATTTAAATTAGTACTTCATTACAGCATGTATATCATCGGAATAATGATTATAGGAAATGAATTCAAAGATGTCAGAGGAAGGAAATATTATGGAGACAATCGATGGAATCCTCGAACTGTCTCACCTTAGGCCCTGGGTTCACAATGACCGACCCAGCTCCAAAGCTGTCGCCGACATCTGAGATTTTGTAGGTGTAGACGCCGATCGTGGTGAAGCTTGTGGTGGCGAGTCCTGCCCTGGTCATGAGGCGGATCCCTTCCTCATCCAGAGACTGCAACAAGCCTGGGAGAGGTAGGGGGATAAAGAGATTGATAGAGGTATAAACAAGAGATAAATAGAAAGGTTGGTAGAGAAAATGATATAGAAACATTTAGATAGATAATCAAATAAAGGAAAGAACAGAGATAGGGGATAAACTAGAGAGAGGATTAGTTTTAGGAGTGAAAGATAGCCACAGAGAGAGAGAGAGAGAGAGAGAGAGAGAGAGAGAGAGAGAGAGAGAGAGTGGCAGAGAGAGGCAGAGAGAGACAGACAGAGACACAGAGAGTGAGAGAGAGAGAGAGAAGAGAGAGAAGAGTGGAGCAGAGAGGGCAGTGAGAGAGAGAGAGAGACGTAGAGAGAGACAGAGAGAGACAGAGAGAAAGACAGAGAGACAGAGAGAGAAAGACAGACAGAGACACAGAGAGACAGAGAGTGAGAGAGAGAAGAGAGAGACAGAGAGAAAGACAGAGAGAGAGAGAGAGAGAGAGAGAGAGAGAGAGAGAGAGAGAGAGAGAGAGAAGAGAGAAGAGTGGAGCAGAGAGGGCAGTGATATCTGCTATTGACTATGAACTTAAGAGAAATAAGTCCTATGGACTTAAGCTCCTTTTAGTCATAAGGATTTCTGCGTTAAGTTTTTATTAGCTAATCAAACAACACCGTCAGCAGCTGAGACGTGAGAATGCAAGTGAAAAAAAAAGAGATGACAGAAACAGCACAAAATTAATGGGAGAATATTTAAACCTACAACACATGTGTTCTGTGGAGACCTTCGAAATGCTTCAGAATGTGGGGCGAAACTTGTCATTAAAAGTTAAAAGTACATTTGCACGAAGCAACATGTAGCTACCATTAAACAAAATATTCTGGCGTCATAAGCAGCACACTTTGCTGCTTGCTACACGTGGAAAGCAGCAAATCATTAAATTTTCTTGAAGAATCCAAAACAGCAGAGCACCAAATCGCTTCGTGTAAAAGAATGTAATATATTTAAAGATATTAGTTCAACATTTATCCTTCTCTCTTTTAAATCAAAGTTCTCCCTTCCTTCCTTTTTTTTCTTTTCCCTCTATCCATGGTGCGTAATTCATTCATTACTTTGAAGGTTATGATTATTTGAAGGATAAAAAAGACGGGGAAGGACTGAGAAGTGACTAGAGATTAAAAAAGAATAGCCAGAAAGCTCAATCAATAAATGATGTATAGATATATAGATAGTTAGATAAATAGCTAGCTAGCTAAATAGATGGATAGATAGATAGATAGATAAAAAGATTGAGATAGAGATAAGAAGATGAATAGATAGATAGGTCGAAAATGAAACAGTAGAAAAAAAGAAAAAAGAAAAAGAGATTTAGCGAAGACAGACAAAGAAATAGGCTGACAGAAAAAAAAATTGTTCTTATAAAATAAATGAAAAAGTGATATGAGAAAACATTTAATGGGGATCAAAGAGAACACCCCCCCCCCCAAAAAAAAAAAAAAAAAAAAAAGAAAAGAAAAAAAATAAAAATAAAAATAAAAACCCAAGATAATTATATATATATATATATAAAAGAATCACCACCACCACCACCACCACGAAGTACTACTGATACATCAACTTCAAATGCCAAAAAACGAGACCGTAACAAACAAACAAACAAACAAACAAACAAAAAGAAACAAAGAAAAAAAATTAAAAGATAAAAAATGGAAAAGCACTTACTCTCGTCCTCCTGTTCCTGCGCTTTGGGAGAGACGGGGTTGAGGACTTTATCCTCCTCCAGCACCAGGAGAGTCTCCTTCACCGAGGCGACGGCTTCACCGTCCCACAGCCACCACAGGCGGTCGCCAGTCTGGGCGTACAGGATCTCTGGCAGCAGGGGACACAACAACACTGGTTGCTGGATTTTCTATTCTGTTTATTGCCATGGTTTTGAACCCGCATCTTGTTTGATTAAACTTAAAGCCATCAATTTTATAGCGCGGCAGTAAATGAGTGAAAGTACAAGAAAAGGTTGCAAACAATTTGTCTCAATCAAGGATTAAGTGCCCTGTCAATACGACCTCAGCAGTCACAAGCAGTATGAGGTCACAGTCAAGGGTTAAAACTGACTAGGTGCGATTCGAACCCAACCGTCAGACGGGTAAAGCGAGGATTCTATCGCCATACTCTGTGATGCCAGCTCGATTATCTAAAAATTGATTGATTGAATTTATGGATTGATTGATTATATGTCTGAGGAGCCCAAGTTTCCTCAGAACCGATGATAATCGGTTTCTTGAGCCTGGGTAGAACTAGATGGTGGTGAAAAAAAAAAGTTACAAACACAAATCAAGTAAAGAGCTACATCCCACCGCCTCCCTCCCCCTTTTTTCCTCATAAAAAAAAGAAAGAAAAAGAAAAAAAGATAGAAAGAAAATGAAAAGAAAAGAAAAGGAAAGCAATCAATGAATAAATAAATCGAGAAGGGCAAATTGCAATAATGAAAGAAATAAAGTGGTCTCCTCATATGTCATAAACTTAATCAAAATAATGATACTGGCCAAAGAGGAGACCTGGTGTCGACCTACACTCTCCTCCACTAGTAATTACATTCTGTGCCTCCACTGGGAGGTCCTTGAATCAATATTCGGGGAGAGAACAATACAGTAAGGTAGCTTTCAACAAGAGAAGATACTAGGGTACACACAGAGATAAGATAAATTGAGGTGTCTTAAGATCATTACAGGACTGGTGTTATTTTATTCCAGCTCAGGATCGTTAAAACAGGTCTCCATCACAGTGAGAGGTCCACGAGATAGACAGATAGAGATCTTGACATTGCGTGCGATAAACAAGTAAAAGCAGAAAGTTGTGCTTACACTGGCCTTTTTCACTATCTTTTCTTGCTTTAACAGAAGAGAAGATCGAATTGAGGTAAAATTGCGTTAATAATTGATATTACAGAGAAAATTTAATATCTGTTATATTGATTTCTAGATATTTTACTCTCACGCTTCTTGTCACGCTTTGAAAGTTATTAGGTTTCAGATTCTTATCTTCTTCAAGAGATAGGACACCCAGTAATCTTTGCTGTCGGCATTCCATCATTCTATTTTTGTCATCTTGCTCTAACGGTTTTCAAAGGAAATTCTATGATTTCTAGATCAATAGTTTTCTTAATTGGTAACGTTTTATCATTCTGGTGTCAGGCTGTGCAGAATCCTATAATGAGGTTTAATGATCTTCTCAAATACAGAATTAGCTGCTTGACTTTATTTATCTCTTTTAAAATTCTAACTATTAAAAGATTTTCAAAAGCTAAAATAGGCAAACCCATAAAATAATGATAAGACTTTAAACAGATATAAAGTGAGGGAGGGGGAGAGAGAGAGAGAGAGAGAGAGAGAGAGAGAGAGAGAGAGAGAGAGAGAGAGAGAGAGAGAGAGAGAGAGAGAGAGAGAGAGAGAGAGAGAGAGAGAGAGAGAGAGAGAGAAAGAAAGAGAGAGGGAGGGAGGGAAGGAAAGGCAGATAAACAAGAAAAGAGAGTCAATCAGATAGAAATGTAGAGAAATTCGTAGAGTTTGAATTATAGAGAAAGGTTCGTTTACTTATTTGTAGTTTGTCAAGCCCGACCACATCACCACGACCTCAGCCCTCTTTGAATACCAAACTTAAGCTTCCGTCAGGCAGGGCAGGACCGATAAGATGAGATCCTCACCTATTGACGTTATGCAACTCGACACGTGAAAAAATTCCCTGCGGACATCAGGGCGAGCGCTCTAATCCCCAGCCGCCCGTGCTATACAGAAAGGAGATAGAGAAGAAGGCGGCACGCACTCACCGGGATTGAACCCTTTGCCCTTCAGCTCCACCTGGTGTTCTTTAGCCTTGGGCTTTACGATGATTGTACCGATGTACTCCGCTGCCTCGTCATAGTTTTGGTCAGAGAAGTAGTACACGCCCGCCTCCTTGAACTGATGCGACATCAAGCCTTGTTTACTAAAACACGATAGAGCGGGAATTACATTTTTTTCTTTGATAATCTGTTTTCAAAGTTTCTTTTATATTGTTATAAATATCAGGACTGTTGCTGTCTATCTTGGGTATGAAACCAATAGCAAACATACTAGGAGTTTGAATTTTCGATGATCCTAATAGATTCCGCAATAAAACTTTTTGTTTCCGAACTACGTCTATCCCAAACAACGTTTACCACCTGAGGATATTGGGACCATGTTATCTGAGACTGAGGCTCATTCACCTACCAAAGATAAAAAGGCTTAGAATATCTCTCTACCCGCCTTTTTTTTATTTTTATCAATATCATTTGGTCTATTGCTTTTATCCTAAATAAATCAAATCAGATGTAAAAGAAATACGCTTTGTTCTACTATATTTGAAACATATTTCACCATCAGATATTTCTATAAAGCACAATTTTGGTTAAAAAAAAAAACTTGCAAAAAGAATTAAAATTAATGCAAACATAATGCCTTCTTAAACGAACAAAATTAACGTGATACCCACCTGGGGTTATGATGCCATTTGAAACCATCCGGCTTTGGCTGGAAAGAAATGGAAATGAAATTTATTTCACGTTTAGCAATCTGCATATTGATTGATGTGATGATGTAGATGGATGATTCTGTTTCATAACTCAACGCTAGCCCTGATAAAAAAACACGATATGACAATTGTCGGTATAGGAAGAGTGAGAAAAGTAAAGATACATTATTTAATTTGTAGGAATTGTCCGTTTGGGTTGATTTCAAACCGATAAAGTATTGTTTACTCTGAGTTACATTATTGTCAGCCCTGTGAATATCTGTAGAAGCTTGTTCTGTGGATTTCCTAAATCTATGTTGTTGTTTTTTCTAAATCGTACGTGTGTATAGATTTAACATGACTTCGATCAAGTGCAGTGCTTTTAAGTAAATTTTAAGGTCACTCCCAAAGCCTGTAGGCTATTATATTATTTTGAACATTAAGCTAGGTGTGATCTCAGGTGACGAAATGTAGCTGAAATAAACCCCGTGTAAACTCCCTTGTCACTGACCTCATAGGGTGCGTCGTCTCTGTGGTCCAGTGGTGGAGCGTCAATCTGATACACATGGTGAAGCTTTTGGCACTGCAACAGGCGAAAAAGCGAAAAAAAAAAGGTAGAGATGTTGAGTCATTGATCACAGATGATGGGGGTGAAAATGTTAAACAAAGATAAATTTTCATAGTGTGTCGGTGAAACTGGATGTAAACCTTGATGTCAAAAGACCCACCCCTAACTCCGTACAAAACAAACAAAACAGTGCTTCAGAAGTGTGCAATGAATAGGTTATTTGGGATTATTTATGAATTGGATACCACTAACCCCCCCCAAAAAAAAAAAAAAAAAAAAATAATAATAATAAAAAACTTCATTAAAATGACAAAGGAGAGAGAGAGAGAGAGAGAGAGAGAGAGAGAGAGAGAGAGAGAGAGAGAGAGAGAGAGAGAGAGAGAGAGAGAGAGAGAGAGAGAGAGAGAGAGAGAGAGAGAGAGAGTAAGAAACAGAGAACATCAAGAAAGAAGGAAGTCAAGTAATTACAAGAAGTAAAAGTGTGGGGACAGGCCAGAGAAAATATAATAATAAAAAAACAAACAAACTAATAAAACAACAAAGTAAGACGATCTGTGACGACCTAGGCCAGTTTCAGTAGTAACTGAGATTATTGAAGACCAGGCTCCGCCCACTGACTGTAACGCATTGTACTATAAGTTGATCTATTCATTTCCTCACCCTTTTTTGGTGCGTAACTTTTGGGTAGCGGATCGGCTAGATCTATGTACATTGTTTTATTTGGTTGCATAAAGTTTGTATTTCAAGCCTAAGAACTTAGTCTTGTTTATTGAACACAGCCCGCACTTGTATGGCCAAGATTCTTCTGGAATCTCCGACTTAGTTCTAGCATAGTAATGATCTCGTCACCCCTTGTTTACCTTTGTTTTGATTGGTTGCTAATTGCTAATGACCTGTACCAAGAATGTTCTCTTACGATTTATGAAATTCCTTTTCTGTGTGATTCGATGAGATTTCGTATAAATAAGAGTCGAAATTATGTTTAGTCAGTAAACATCAAGTCTACAGTGAGTGATTATCAAGCCTGCCTACAGTGAGTGATTATAGAGTCAAGCTCTTGCGTTGGATTTAACAGTTTGCAATTTTTACTTGCGGACTTCGGACTTATTTTCTACGGACGAGTCGTGTGGTTGGCTGTATATGTTTTCATACCCCTACATAAACAGAGCCTAACAGATCACCCCCATCATCCAAATCTGTCACACTGACCTTGTTCCTGTCCCAGCCCCACCACACTCTGTCTCCCTCCTCTATGAGAAGAATCATGGGAGAAAACGTCCGGTCCAGAACCTCCACCTTGTATTCTCTGGAGATTACAGAAAAAAAAACTAAAGTTGAAAACAGATATTAAAAAAACCCCAAAGTTTATAAGAGATTACAGAAAAAAACCAAAGTTTATAAAAAAAAACAAAGTTTGCAGGAGATTACAGAAAAAATCCAAAGTTGATAGGAGACCATAGAAAAAAAATCCAAAGTCGGCAGGTCATTCAATTGTACCACTTTGGAGATGATACATTTCTTGTAAAGTCCCATAATGTGATTATGATAAGAAAAGGAAAAAAATTCTTTGTCATTTTTCGTACCTCAAACGATCGATCATTAGATAATTCTAAAGGTTAGAAGGAGTAGTTAATAAAAGACTTCAAGAAAATGTTAACTATTGTTCCTGTTTCAATGAGGCAACCACATACCTAGGTGCTGCCCGCACGCAGACGATACACATGTGCCAGCGTCCCAGTTCAGAGCTCTCTGTCCGGAAGTAGTGCATGCCCGGACGACTAGAGATAGACAGAAAATACATCGACGTGAAAAAAGAGAAAAGTAATATTCTTTCGTCTTCACACATGTAGGCTTCGAAGCCTCCTTTTTTAAATACTGCATTCGTAACGTTAGCGGCTTTTTTTCTCGATCTTCTGCTAAGTACTGTGAAAAATGTGAATTTTTTGTCTGAAATTCAGTGGAATAAGATTAATAATCACAAAATCAGTCACTTCACAGTCCATGAATCAACAATAAATTACTGAATTGACAATTCTATCCATTAACCAATTACTACATTCTTCACTAAATCTGTCGACGAATCATTTAACCATTAAAAGAAACATAAATATTTATTAATCAATCAACCTAACCAGCAAATCAACCATTTCCTTTACTAACTAGTTAATCAATCAATCAATGAATTAACTGAACTCACTTGAAGGTCTGCCTGTGAGTACCAGTGACTGTGGCCACCATATTTTGGTTCTTGCCCTGCTGCCGCCTCAAGCAGCCTTTCTCCATGACGTAGTGAACCTCGTTCACGGTATGTGGGGTCTCGCAGGCCTTCCAAGACCAGCGTACCGTGTGGCCCTGGTCCAGGCAGATGATTGGAGGGTTGAAGCCTTCGTCCGTGACGTCAGCGACCAGCTCCGCCCGGCGCTTCACGATCACGGAGAACGGCGTGCAGCGGATCTTGTTGCTGTCGGAGGAATGAAGGAGGCAAGAGGAAAGAGAGATAGATTAGAGGACAGTAATTTAGATGAAAGTTTTTAAATATCTCGAGGATTTTAGAGTGCATATTGGAAATTGTTTTCTGATTCAGTGGTTTTTAATTTTGTCATCCTTGTTTTGTTTTGTTTTTCGCCTCCTTGCTTCATCTATTTACAGGGGGTGGTCCTAAAATAGGATTTGCATAAGCTTAAAGATCTTTGGAACTTATAACTACTAGATGAATTTGAAAGGTAAAAAAGGAATGTTTTCAGCCGCAACATGAATTTTTAGCAGTAATATGTAAACCACAGTTTCCAGACAAAGACACAGTAAACAAAGACTTACAAAGAAAAAGGCTGAGGAGACTAAAAATCAAGATACAGTTTTTCAATTCCGTTCAACATGATGGTGTAAGTCTTTTAAACTAAGCCCAAGTAGTAAACAAAATGCGAGACTGCTACGTACATGGCGAACTTGTACTCTCCCTCCAGTCCGAAGAGAAGGTCGTACTCGCCGCGACATTCGTTGGGAGCTGCGCTGTAGCCGCCCACAACTGGACGCAAGTTTTCACCGTCATACACAACCTGGAGCAGATGGGTAGGGCATTGGGACATAGGAGGTTGATGTCCAAGTGGAAATTGATGTGAAACATGCAGTGTTGTATCTTATGGATTGAAATTACATGCAATATTATACGTGCATTTTATTCTTTTTTTTTTTTTTGGGTTTGTTAAAAAGGAATCTTCAATTTACTTATCGATAATTGTGCAAGACAGGTATATTCCTTTTTCATTTAGTGAATATGTTTTCAAATATTTAATGAGAGAACAAGATCGAAAATTTGCTCCAGGAAGAATGCAGGTTTTCACTCTATATTAGTCTGATTAGCTGATGATGGTTGTATTGAGCTTTGGATAAAATAGGGATCCAGTTGCTTTTCTAGTGTTGGAAAATATATTTTCCAAACTATTCAGCAAAAAGCATTTTGTTACCTGCATCAAAGTCATGACTGGCGAACATGTCTCATCCCACACGAAGTTAACAACCTGCACACAGAGGAAAAGAGGAGATAAATCTTGAAGTTCAATAGTTAAAAAATAGTTTTGGTATTGAACAGTATTTTGCTTTGGCAAAATGAAGTGATAATTCTCTGAAACATGAAAACTATTCGATGTTTTTAACAAATCAAACAAAAAATTGAAACAAAAACAAAGAAAACAAAAGACATATCAGGCTTTTTCCTCTTCATTTACATTGTAAACCAGAACAAGCAAAAGATGAACAAGTTTATAAAATGCAAATCTAGGCAAGAGTTTCTTAATATCTAAGTGACAGTAGAAATGTCCCGACCTGACCCTCCATGATGGTGACATCATTTGTAGAAAATCCATCCTTGGAGATCTGAACAATGTTTACGTCGTAACCCTCTGGGAAAAAAAATAATAAAGTAAAACATGTATAGATTAAAAGGGTAACAACTCGAAATTTCCATGTTCCCTGAATTGTACTGCAAAGAGAGGCAGAAAAAAAATGTTGTCTTGCAGTAGAGATGGAGCGGCAGGAAGTTTGGATGTTATAAAGAAGGAAAGAGAAAGAAAGAGAGAGAGAGAGAGAGAGAGAGAGAGAGAGAGAGAGAGAGAGAGAGAGAGAGAGAGAGAGGGAGAGAGAGGGAGAAAGAAAGAGAGACAAGGTCTAAAATGAAATAGGCACACAACTTTATAATTACGGGTGTGTGCCTATTTCCTTTTAGACCTAAAATAGGATTTGCATAAGCTTAAAGATCTTTGGAACTTATAACTACCAGATGAATTTGAAAGGTAAAAAAGGACGCCAAGCCCAAAGATTTATTACAAGGAATTTTTAACATGAAGAAACATGAATTGAGAGATAACCTACCGACGCGAGACGTGCGTGAGCGCGAACTCTCGGCTATAGCGCTCATCTTGCCCTGCTGGGACATGTGTGATCTGATTGGTCTGCCGCTGAAGCTGGCCTGAGACCTTGACCCTGGCGCGTCACTCATGGCGGCCTGAGACTGCACCTGGCGAGAGTTATCTCCCCCATCGCCACCCACCAGACTGTTCTCCTCTTTAGACGCTCCGGACCCCATAGCGGGTCTCGTATCAAGGGAGGTTAGCACGGATTTCCGAAGACCATCAGAGCTGTCTATAAGGTTGTTAGGACTGGCAGTTTTCGGGTGATTTAAAGTAAAAGCAAATGTTGATGTAAAACCCTTTGGTATCCTTTCCTGGGAATAAGCGTCTTCGCTAGAATTTAACTTCTGCTGAGTTTTGAGCTTTGAGACCAAGCTAGCTTGTTTTCGATCAAGATTTACTCTTTCCTTGAATTGTGCGTTTCCAGCAGACACGGATTCTGCTAGATCTAACTTCTGTTGGTTTGCTCGATTCTTGGAATCACTCTCTTCAGACTGCTGCTGTGTATTACTCTTACTCTCTGTGGCAGGTTCTTCCACATACGCTTCCTTGCTGTCTCGGTCTCTCACAGGAACTTCGTAAGACAAAAAAACCATCAAAAACTTTGTCAGCATATAAAAACTTGATTTCTTTTTTTGAAAAATAACAAATATAAATACTTTATAAACAGTTAATGTTTTATATTGGACCGGTAAAAAGTACTATCGCAATCACTTTTATTTCTCTCACAATATTTTCTTTCTTACATTTACTGTGACCACCTCAGGCCAAGAGCATATCAGACACATTTCCTCAGATTTGTTTACTATCTAGACCTTTTCTCTGTTTATTTTGATAGTCAATGCCATATTCTCGGAACAGCTAGCGTTTGAATTAAAAAAAAAAATTCTACCTTGTATCAATAAACTAGACAAA
>JAWDGP010000740.1:105000-122500 GCA_033675545.1 Elysia crispata
AGCCTCATTCACGTCTGCTGCGATCTGGTGCTCTCTGGTTGATTCTCTGAGATTTTGGCATTCCACCCTGCTAACAAGAGAATAACTCATATAATCTTTTCCGATCTCTATTTTATCATGTCGACAGTCAAGGCCTTCTTCTAATTAGTTGCATTACCGAAGCAAAACTTATTAGAACTAAACATAGGCAGGTTAAAAAAAATCTTATCTACTTTTTTCATATCTATTGATGTGGATCTTATAGACAGAGATGAATATAAATTTGAAATGATCCAAGCAAAGAAATGCCTTATTGTTTTTTTATGCTTTTTTTCCATTAGCCTTCTAATCTACAATTTTTTATGTAGCATCATCACAGACGAAAGTAATGGCAACAGAAACAGCAGCAGTAATAGCAAAAAAAAGTAAATAGCTTTTAGAGCAACAACTCAGTTACCAGGGGAAAAAATAATAGCAGTAGGAACAATAGGACTTACACCAAGATAAAAATAGAGAAAGAAGCGGCAAGTAAATCATATATCTTAGTATTTAACGTTAACTCTTTTTTATATTTATCCTTCATCTGCCGAGACGTAAATAACATTTTTCCCGATAGATTAACATAATTTGGACTATTTTCAAGACAATTCTTTGAAATCAAAAGAATTCACCCCAAAGATTAAATATCCAGGATTATCGATAATTTAATTGATGCAATCTGTGACCCTGGCCTCCTAGAACTAATTTCATGGCTTCACAAGAGCTCTTCTAAACCAAGAGGGCATTTTTCTTTATAGAGCTGCTCTTAAGCTATTTTTAGATTGGCAACGACAATCTGCAGTAGACAAAAACATGTTTTATTCTGTAATACTGACAATTTACAACAGTAAGACATAATTATTGGTGAAACTGTATGTCAATAAACGAAAACGTTACTTAGTCCATGATGGTTGTTAAAAAATGTAACTAATATCACCCTCTCTGAAAGGAAAGTCCGAGGATAGCAAAGTTATTATACCGATTTTTTAATATTCTAAGATAAGAAGACTAAAGAATCGAAAAAAAATTAAAAAAAACAATATAACGTTTTGAGTTGAACGACTGAACACGTCCGTGTTAATACTGTAGTTGAAGCTGGAAAGACTAAAAGTTACCTGGAGTATTATTTTGATGACATACTCCTTGTTTTCAGTGGACATTAGAATTATGAATTGGCTTATTGAAAGAGATATGTAAACAAATAAAAAAGCGAGCGTGAAGAATTTGTGTTGAGGCGAAACTGTATTAAAAATGAAAAAAAAAAAAAAAAAAAGACTCCAGCTCCCCTGCTATTTCTGGATTTTCCTACATATGAACACAAGGAATATTTTTCATTCTGAAGTAACACTAAAAAGGAAAAAGAATGGGAAAATAAACAACAACTAAGCGTTACATACAAATATTATGGGTAATAGCGCCCTTAAAGCGTGTGGTTCGACCATAGAGAGACGATGTCTTGAATGAAACAAAACGATACTGTGTTGAAGATCGTGGACGATTTCCAGAGATCCAGGGACCTGGACCAGTAAGTCCAATGATTACCCAATCAGATCAGTGCCAACCCAGAGCCCTAGCTGGCCGAGATTTATCTCCCCTAGAGCCCATGGGTATTTGTTTACATTATGGATGTTAGAGAGCGCTTGATAGCATTGGGCAGAACTCATGAGATTTTAACAGAATGTTCTTTTACAATGGTCACCATAGCCATGGCGGGAACAGTCAGTGCGTTGATAAGGCAAGGACCCACAATACACCCCGAATCAAGGTTGGCAAAAGGTTCTAGACCATAAACTTTGATGATGGCAAAAACTGTAATGATCTTCCGAATTGAGTTGTTTCCTATCATTTGCCAAGACTATTTTTAGATACAAGCTTATCATAGATAAGCGACATACTTCATGGAATACCTATACCATATAGAGGCTAGGATTAGGGATTGCCGTCACAGAATAGACCCCGTGTAACGAGCCAATAAGATTCCGTTGAAAACTTAGGCGATAAAAAACAATTTAATGAAGTCCGAAAACGGTCGTTAAAAGCAGATCGGAATGTGCAGCAAGCGCGTAAGATAAGGTTTTAGAAATTCTCAACAGTGCAGGTATTTCGAGGCGATAAAGTTTGATTATACTGGTGATTTGGTTCTAACGAGCCTTTTCAAAAGCATGAAGATCACTGTGTGTAAACTTTGCAGGGTGAAATAAACCCGATGTTTTTTTCCCTCTTTGTAATAATACGCTTTCAGAAGCATGGTTTTCTTTTTCTTTTCGTCCAAATAAAACCGGGATTTGATTAATCGATTTTGATTTTCGAACGTGCCATTTTTTTTCTTTGATATAAAAATCTTTAAGATTCAAGTCTGTGTTAAGTGCACGCGTGCAGACACGCAAATGCAAAAGATCAAAATAGGAAATCAGAGTTTAACGCCAAAGTTATCTTTTATAAACAATATTGTTATCTCTAATATTCAGTTTCTTAAACAAGACAACTATTTGAAATTTTTGTTTCCTTCATATCGTCATACGTGAATGTAAAGCAACACAAAACTTGTGCAAAGTATGTAGAGAAAAGTTTCAACAGAGCACAGCAATGATATTCTGTAAAAAAAAAATACAAAAAGAAATTAATAAAGTGGCGGAAACCTTAATTTGTTCTTTGTCTAATAATTCTAGATCAAACCAAACCTGGCTAAACTTGAAACCTGAGCTTCACAGTGACATTTCGCAGTGGGTCTTTGTTATGCTAACAACACTTGCTTGGAGACAAAGAAATTTTTAACAAACACAAAATGTCGACCGTAGAAATGACAATAGAAATCATTGATCGATTTAACTGTACCCGCCTCCAGCAATGTTACGGTCCTACATGTTTCCGATATATTGATTACTCGGATTAGATTTGTTTATGAAATCTCAGGCTGCCAGCTGCGACAGTACAACGAATTGCTTTTCTTTAAAGATTAATTGTGTAGATTCTTGTTTATGAGGATAATAAAAGCAAGAGGAGAAGAGGGAGCGATAGACACATAAAAAGGTAGATAGAGTGAATGATAGACAGGTAGATAGATAAATAGATGGATAGACCGATTTGTAAATAAATAAAAAACTAAATCGATAGATGGATAGATAGATAGATAGATAGATAGATAGATAGATAGACAGATAGATAGACAGATAGATAGACAGATAAATAGATAAACAGATGGATAGACTGATAGGTAAATAGATAAATAAATTGATGGATAGATAGATAAATGAATAGAGAGGGAGACTGAATGACTGATAGATCGAGAGATAATTAGAGAGAAAGAATGCTTAGAGATTGTAAATTCGCCGAGTGCGATTAATACTGTAAAGGACAAACTTGAAGAGTCCGATTTCTTCATAGTTCTGAAGAAATCTAAGAGAGAGATAGAGAGAAAGAAAGAAAGAGAGAGAGAGAGAGAGAGAGAGAGAGAGAGAGAGAGAGAGAGAGAGAGAGAGAGAGAGATAGAGAGAGAGAGAGAGAAAGGGGGAAAGGAGGGAAGGAGCAAGGGCGTCAAAAGATGAAAGAGAAGTGGTTTGAGAAAGAGAAAAATATCTGTGAGAGATGGAAATGAGAAGAAAAAGTTAACAAAAGGGAGTAAGAGAGGTAGAGAAAGAGTTAGAGAGACGAAGTATGGAGAAGACAGAAGAGAGAGAAATACAAAAGACGGAAAGAAAGACGCAGACGGACATAGAACTGGTGAGAATGTGATTGAATATTCTGAGGTCTTCCAAACCGTAGATTTCTGAGATTCTTGAAACGAGTTCATGTCCTGCCCCCGAAAGATAGATAACTAGATGTTTTAAATATTCATTACTTTATCGTTATCTATATCTGTCTTTGTCTCACTGTCTGTATCTCTCTCTCTCTCTCTCTCTCTCTCTCTCTCTCTCTCTCTCTCTCTCTCTCTCTCTCTCTGTATGTCTCTGTCTTTCTCCTTCCCCCTCTATCTCTCTATCTTTGTCTGCCTCTCCCTCCACCCAACCCCCCCTATTTCTCTCTAACTCCCTCTCTGAATTTCTATCTCCCTCTCTCTCTCTCTTTCTCTCATTCTCTGTGTATTTCTCTTCTCTCACCCTCTTTCTCTTTTTCTCATTTTCACTGTATTTCTCTCACTCTCTATATTTCTCTGTCTGCTCGTCTGTCTGTCTGTCTCTTTCTGTATTTCTCTCTCTCTCTCTCTCTCTCTCTCTCTCTCTCTCTCTCTCTCTCTTCCCCCCGCTCTCTCTATTTCTCTGTCTGTCTATCTGTCTGCATGTCTGTCTGTCTCTCTGTCTCTGTCTCTGTCTGTCTCTATCTCTATCTCTATCTCTGTCTCTCTCTCTCTCTCTCTCTCTCTCTCTCTCTCTCTCTCTCTCTTTCTCCGTGTATAAAACCTACTGTCCCTAGATGACCACACGAAACGGCCCACCACAGAATAAAACAACAAAGACCCATGACTATTTCCTCAGAGTCAAAAGTCCAGTGACCAAAATTGATGCGATTTTTCTTGGATTTGTGCTTTTCCCATGCGATGACAAAAGATAAAGAGAATAATCATCAAGTTATGCGACTAATCATAAGTGTTTAATCCTACGCAAATAAATAGACCCAAACACTTACAAGTACGACTTAATTTTTTGCCTACTTGGCAAATCGGCAAAACTCGACTAATGATATCACATAGCGTTGGGTTCCCAGGTTCTCAGTAGCCTGCAATGCCATGCCATGCCAGGTCTGTGGACATTGGCCAAACATTACTGGCTGAGTTGGTCAGAAATGGTTCGGCCAGATAAAGTTGAGGAAGTATTTCCCTATTCCAAGCAGGTTAGCCAAGGTGTATTAAGAAACTAAGGTCAGATCCGTCTACAAAGAGAAATATACCCGTGGTCATCGTGACCTCCAAAAGTCACGTCAAGGCACTTCTTTTTTTATGATGGGCTTTGTGAAATGACGTCATGGTACGTGTATAGTGCGATGAAAGTGTATGCACGCTTGGAGAGAGAGAGAGGTCTGGAGTGATTACATACGAGTCTTTCGGGTTCTAAGGACCTCTTGTCCAGATCTAGATCTACATGTATACCGGACTAGTCCGGTTACTCTGCACAGAGCAGTGGCTGACAGGGTTCGATTAGCCAATCAATACAAGGAGCCGAGTCAGTAGTGCAGTGGAGGTTGCTTGATTGAGGGGTGTTGGGTTAACAGTAGCTAGGAGACATCATAAATACTACTACTGACCAGTCACTTAGATCTGTAGCGTACTTGGAAAACAATGGCTCCCTCGAGCCGGCAGTGCAGTAGCGAGTTTAACTCGGCACTTTTTTGTGTCTTCCTTCTAATTTGTTTTTATGAGAAAAGTAAACATCAAGGAAAGAAAAAAAAAAGTTGATATCACATGAGATTCCTCAATGTCTATTTATATAATTAGTGCAGCACTTTAGTTTGGTAAAAATTTGTTTACCGTGACACGATTTTAAGATCTTCCTTCTAATTTTTTTATGAGAAAAGTAACCATCAAGGGAAGGGCAAAAAGTTGATATCACATGAGATTCCTCAATGTCTAGTTGTATAATTAGTGCAGCACTTTTGTATTGTAAAAAGTTGTTTACCGTGGCAAGATTTTTAGATCTTCCTTCTAATTTTTTTTATAAGAAAAGTAACCATCAAGGGAAGGAAAATATTGATGTCAGATGAGATTCTTCATCATCTAGATATTCTGTATAATTAATACAACTCTTTAGTGCTGTATGAGAAAAGTACCCATCAAGGGAAGGAAAAAAAGTTGATGTCAGATGAGATTCCCCATCATCTAAATATTCTATATAATTAATACAACTCTTTAGTGTTGGTAAAAATCGTTTAATGTGGCTCGATGTTTAAGTCTTCACTCTTATTTTTCTGATGAGAAAAGTGTACATTAAGGGAAGAAAATGATTCTGTCATATGAAATTCCTCGTCATGTAGATTTATAATTAATACAGCGCTTTGGTGTTGCAAATAAAATTGAGCTTAAAGATGGTCCGAAATTTAGAAATAAAAAAAATAATCAAATAAACTGAAATCGTTGATTTTTTTTCTTTGCGCCTTAAGTAAAACTAATAAGTCTCTATATTCTTTTACCGAGCTACGGAATAGCTGTAGTCATACACGCAACCATCTGGGTATTAATGAAAATCAACGACACATTTGAGGCTGTAAAAATTCCTGTGAAGGGTGCTGCTCAATAGATATAATTATTCCCAAACTTCTAATCGATGTGTACGTCTTCAGAAGGCAAGCAGCTACACGGAAAACGCATAAAACTGATTTTTGTATGAGTGTACAGGTATGTGTATGTCAGAGTGTCCTTGTGCCGGTATGTTCGTTCTTTATGTTGGTTTCCTCATCAATGGGAAAAATCATTTCGTTGCAACAGCACACAGATCGTGACTGAGTCCATGAATCATTGATTGGCAAACGATGGCTGGATCGGAGCTACACACTGCGATTGACTTGATTAATTTTGTTGTCTTTTTTTTTTCATATGGAAAAAAATGAAAAGAAATTTGAAAATTCAAGTTTTGTTTGATCTCGTTTCTTTTTCTCTACTAAACTAGGAAGATATTATGCCAGTGTAATTTGATCATTGGAAACAAACTAATGATCATTAATTGTACTGAAATTAACTTGATTTCAACTTTTGTTTCATTACGTAAAAATTTCACTGTAGTCTTCCAGCTTATTTTGTTTTCCAAAACGTCATTTTCTTGTTGATGTGTCATACAAACACTGAACGCGTTTTAGACGAAAAATAGAAGACTGCTGTCCTGAGAGCATCCACTATCTAAATTTGATCCGACCCATGCTGTCTATAAGGCCATCAGAAAGACGATTATGGCGAAGTGTAGCTGCATGTGCAAAAAATATTTATTTAAAAAAATAATAATAATAATTGAAAGCCACTGGAATGTCATTGAATCGGGTTTGGAGTGACAGTTTTCAACGGCTTGCCAGTCTTTCAGGTCAAATCTCTGGCCTTCTTTAAAAGTTATGATTCGCAATCTTATGAAAACTGAAAACGTTTAAGTAAAACTTGATTATAGATAAGGTTTATCAGAAAAAAATAACATTCATGACTAAGCTTGTTGTTGAGAAATAAAGTTAACATCCGCTTGTTTACTCTAAATACTTCGAAATGATGTAGACATTTCTGCTGGGTGGATCAGGCTGATTTTTCTGAAGTGAAGTTATGATAATTATTGTCTGACCTTTCTTGCCAGGAAAGATACGAGATCACAAGAAGACACGCTGTGCTTTACGTCGCTTATATTTTCAAGGGAAGGAACTGTTTGGAGACTTTATTACGTCAATATAAAGCTACATCCTTTAATATAATCTCAACACTCAGGGAAACAGATTGTTTTAAAAATACCCGGCGGTTTTTTAGGTTCGATACAAAATATGTGTCGATTTTTCAGAGATAGGTTGCTAAGGCTAATAAAACTAAAAAATGCCTCTTAAACAAGTTCTAAAAAAGAAACAGATAAAAAAAATCTAAATCCACAGGGTGTGCTTTCGATCGTAAACTATTGAGAATAAAGATCATTAGATATTCTTAGAGCATGAAATGACTCTTTTTTTTTTTTATTTCAGAGCCCAATTTCCCGTAGAGCGACGACCTGGAAAATTGGCCGGATAATTAAGGCTCAAATCACAATAACAAACTCTAGAGCTCGGAGAATCGATTACCTCCCGGTTCCAAGCAAGAGCGCATCGGTTACAGAACTCATCCCGAGTGATTCTTTGCTTAACACTCTATCGCTTTCACCGAAGAACCGATTCAAAAGATTCGATAGGAAACCCACTGAATCGGAAAAATAGCCGAGAACTTGAGTTTCATTTTGACTTCATGAGCGTCCTAAACACAATGGAAAACGAAATTGAGTAACTGAAGTCTTTGTGAAGTACTTTTTAACAGCCAGCACAAGGACCTCATTAAATAATTTAAAGACTCTCTCTCTCTCTCTCTCTCTCTCTCTCTCTCTCTCTCTCTCTCTCTCTCTCTCTCTCTCTCTCTCTCTCTCTCTCTTAATTTTATATCTGGTTAATACTCTGGTATGAAATTTTAATTTTACCGCATCAAAAACAAATTTCTTTTTTTTTCTAGCGCTTTAAGTTTACATCCTATTAGCACCCACAGAAACAAAGAAAGACAGAGCAGAAACAACAGAAGAGTAATCAAAGATAAAAGAGACCGGGACAACACAAAGAGCTGAGAGGCGTGGCGACCTCTCGTGGGTTGAATTGGTCTCGATCTTCACGGGGTGCCCTCTTCAGTTGGATCGATAAATCGAAATCATGAAAGAAATACAAAAGGTGCAGAGATTAATCGATTAAATATCGAAGCGAGTAAAAAAGTGCATTGCCAGAGGGGAAAATGTCAGATTTCTGCTAGAAAGAATAACAACAGCTTATGCGTCATAATTCGAATGAATGAATATTTTTATATTTGTGTTTTCCAAGAAAGATTTCTCACATATGATCGACCATTACATTCAGAAATAATTCCAAGAAAACTAGAGTAAAGCTGTTTTGTTCAGTTTTCCTTGGAATTCTGATTGTCTGAGATTGCTGTGAAATACAATACTGATCTCGGCATAAAGATAACTGATCTCTTTCATTACTAAGAATGCTTCGTAAGATATTCTGGCACTTAAAAACTGCTGATATTTGAAAAGACGAGGAATACGAAAAAAAACTCTTTCAACAGGACTGTAAAAGCCGTAATTCGATAAGGCTATGAGAGACACAGTTATGCTAACAGGTAGAACTATTTTGAGCTGTGAGCGAGTGTGTCGTGTCTAGTTTTAAAAATTGGGCAGTAGTTATGAATGTTTGTCTGAAGATTACCGGTATGTTCACAATCACATCACTCATAAAGTGAAAAATCTAAATAACAAATAAAGATAAAAGTAGCACCTGTTATATTACCCGAGAAAACCGCCTTGTTTATTTGAAGATTTGACCTTCACACAGACCTGAAGTGATAATATTCGGCGTTATTGTAGGAGTAAAATGAAAAATCAGTTAAGTTCTTGAGAAAATGTGCAAAGCTTCTTCTGAGGAATTCTATCTGCCACGTTATTTTATTTTACTAATAGTTGATATACCAATTCCACAACAAGGCGATCTCAAGTCTTTTATACATTCCAAAAATCCATATGTCAGACAGATTGGAACTGAAAAGATGAGGTCTCAAACTCCCATACTAAGGAACTGTAGGGTCAGAAAGAGAAAGACCTGGCTTCTCCTGCCAAGCATAAAATTCTGCCCCACACTGTAGTCTCACTTTACTGAATATTATACTAATAATTGTTGTTGGTTTTTATGGTAACATTAGGATTTTTTTAAGCTAGCTGGATCAAAGTTTACTCTTTCCTGTTTTGACTTTCTTTTGTTTCGTGCGACAGAAATGATCTATGATCACGCAATTATGGATGGATTATGTGAAGCAAACAATACAAAATACTGTCGTATCCCGTGAAAAACGTAAACAAACTAAGTCTGTATCAGCACAATACTTCTCCCCCCCCCCACACACACACACACCGCCCTACCCGCATTAGTATAGTTCGGAAAGTGGAACAAAACATCCGGTAGAAAGTTTGCAGAATCTCTAAAATTTCATTACATTGGTTTGTTGAGCTACTAGTGGATATTAACACGGAGACATTCGTCAAGCCTAGGGAAGGGTTGGTTAGATGGTGGCCAACCCAAACCATCGCACACTATGATAGGATCACGAGATATAATGATGGTCAGACAGAAGCTCTATCGACTGAGTATCATTCCCATATTTGAGCCTATATCATGATACATTCTCAAAAAGTGTGTGAAACTGGACTGTAATACTTGATATCATTGCTTGTTTAAAAAAAGATATGCCTTATGACTATTTCGTTTGATAAACATCCTATCTAGTGCTTATTTGATGTTTGCGATTGACCCTATCACATCTTGTGAGCCACTGATTCTTCTATACCTTAGCCATTGAATCTTAAAGTTGGTCCAATAGATAAGGAGTATATCACCGAAAGATAATAGCACGGAATGCGAGTAAAATCAAATGCGCTTCACTAGATATTTCTGATAGGATTTAAACCGGCGGGCAAATAATAAAAAATGTATGATACCTTGTTCATTTGAACACACACACACACACACACTGTAAATTCCATCTAAGCAGAAACTAAGAAAATTCAGACATTAGAATCTGAAAGACGTGAATTCAACAGACCATCAATGATCTTAAAAGAGCAGATCTTCACATCACGTGAAAAAAGTAGATCTTAACCGGGACGTGAAAACTCAAGGCGCAGTGATATTTGAGTCAAAAAATAAAACCGCGCCAGTGCAGTCAAATGCAATGGATATAAAAATCTCGGATTAGAACAACAAAGAGAACACCGCAAAGCTGGATCAAGACCTCAAGTAGAGCCAGTTGGCGATCAAGTGGGCTATTGACGAATTATGCATGCATGGAACAGTGCTTCGATTGCGCATAATTTCGACTTGTGGTAAAAAAAAAATCGCTGCTTCCACTTCTTATTTTTATACCTTCTTCTCCATTCTCTCTCTCTCTCTCTCTCTCTCTCTCTCTCTCTCTCTCTCTCTCTCTCTCTCTCTCTCTCTCTCTCTCTCTGTCTCTGTCTCTGTCTCTGTCTCTGTCTCTGTCTCTGTCTGTCTGTCTCTCTCTCTCTCTCTCTCTCTCTCTCTCTCTCTCTCTCTCTCTCTCTCTCTCTCTGTATTTATTTTCGTATATAAGTCATATTTCGACGAGGGGCATTTGAATTTTTGTAAAAAAAATTTTAATTCTTTTCTTAAATTTTGTACACCCCATTCACCATTTTTTTTTCTCTTTCGTCAGCCTATCTATCTATCATCTCTGTCTCTCTTTCTCTCCGATGCAAAATAGTGTGAGACTCTACGGCGAGTTGTCACCTACAGCTATTGAAAGAATATGCAGTTCGCAATTCTAATTATTTGTAAGAATCACTTCGATCCAGAGGCTGACCAACAGAGAAAGAGAAGGAAACAGAAGGAGAGAAAGAGAACAATGTTAGATGCAGCTAACTCCAGTTAAATTCTGTCTCTTGCTCTTGTAGTTCATTGTTATTGTGCCTCAAGTTACGATTTCTAACAAATGTTCAAGTTAACATTTAAAAATAAATTCTTTGGAATTCAAAACACAGTAGCATAACACAATTACAGTAGGTTCCTGTTACTAGTCAATGAGTTTGTTGTTCTCAGGTTATATGTAGCACAAAAAGCCTAATATTAATGGATTTTATTTAAAATTAATTTACAGCATAATGTAATATTCGCCGCTCGACTTTGGTGAATTACATTCCTTTCTGTCGATACCCGACTATTTTTAGAATCCACAGAACGATGTCTACAATGAATTGATCGGAAATAGATCACCGCGTCCTTCGTTTATAAGTGATCCGAAAAATATCATTTGCGTATAAACCCAAAGCACTTCTGAACGATAAAGACCTCTGGTCTCCGGCGCCATAGGTTAGGTCTTGTAAACTGGTAGGAGTTAATGCATACGGCGCCACGACACGCTATAGTGTAATCACAATCTGAATAGTCTGTTGTGTTCAAGTCAGCAGACAACCATAAAGTGAGAAAGACGAAAACCATAGAAGGGCTTGTCAAGACTCTACTTGTCAATAGGTGCAGTCAACCTTCTCTATCCTATGAGAAGACTGTTCTGAGCTTGTTTCTTTAGTAAAACTATAAAGCAAGCTTTAATTCTGTTTTAGTGTGGGAGTCAATGCCATCGTATTCTTTGTCTAGTCTGTGGTAGCTTACTTTCATTGCCTTCTGCTTAAGCCTAGATCTAGAGCAAGGCACGAAGACGTTGACTTTTAATCTCCGATATCTGGTCTTGTCTCGGCAGGGCGATGGGTGCCGTATGAAGTTCGATCCCTGTCCATGGCATTTGACCTTTTTTTTTTTTTACGTCTTTCGCCTTATTTGTCGATCTCGAGCTAGATCTAGATTTGTGGTTGATTTTTATATACGATTTTAATCTCTTGGGAAACGCTGGTATTGTCAGATCACCTTTAATAATGGTTTTGTTTCCCAAAATATTATTAAATTGATTAAGATTAACGTGTACACAAATATCCCAGATACGAACCATACAGAACAATGAGTAATGGCTGGTTTAAACTCCTTAGCCCGATCAAAGCTTCTAGCTACTATGCCCAAAATTTCAATCAGGTGATTTCATGGTCGAAAAAATAATTGACCGATAGCTCGGATTGTGGGGAGATAAAACTTTTCACAATGTCACTTTGACTTTGAGAGTGCATGCTTTCTGTTTAAAATCTATAGTTGATTCTAAACAATTTACAATTATTTCCTCGTGTCCCAAGAGCACGATTATCCTAAATGTAAGGCAATGTTACTAAAATCTTACTTTCCTGCAATATCAGCAAAATTCACTTTTAGGTGGACAGTTTCGGATTTTAATGATCTTGGGGTATTCAAATTCAGCAGAGCCATCACATTATTTCTTCCTATTGATCACTATACCCTTTTGTTCTGTAATATTCCTGTAAATCTGATTAAAAATAAATAGGAACCGATTGAGAAATCCGATGACGCATTATGTGCTCTTCAGTTCGAGGTATCAGGGTCAAACCGATTGCAAAAACTCATAAACGATCGAAATGTGATAGAATGACAAAGCCTTGTTTCCAATCAATACAATAACGATAATTGTTGTTCGCTGAGTGTTTTTACACGATTTGGCTCTTTATGAATTAAGCTTTATATCCACGTTCTCTCTCTCTTTCTCCATCTGCCTCTCTCTTCCACTCTCTCTCTTTGCGTGTCTATTTCTCTCTCTCTCTCTCTCTCTCTCTCTCTCTCTCTCTCTCTCTCTCTCTCTCTCTCTCTCTCTCTCTCATACATATATTTCTTCTATCTCTAGTACAAAATGTTTCTTTTTTTCTTTTCTCTTTCTTTTTTCTTCACTCTTTTCATACCCTTATGTCCAAGAGTCACTCGCTAGAATAGAAGGAAAAGCAGTGTCTGTTTTTTTATCGACCTAAATTCAAAGTTAAATCTGCGGGTATTTGTAAAATAGAATAATAATCAATCATAATCGAAGCTTTCAGCAGTGAGACTTAAAATTTGTCTATAAATAGAACTAACGATATCTCTGGCGGTGAGATACGGGAAGCTAACATTTACAATCCACACCGTAAGAAAACAGATGATAATGAACAAAACACGGAGTTTGTAGGTTGTTCGGTGAAACAGGTACATGTATAAATTAGCCACAAATAAATTCTTATAGTTCCAAAATGAAAAATGGGCAAGCAACATTTATGAATAATTAAAAGCAATGATCCACCGTTCATAGCGCCTTGGACAACCTGACGTAAAACAGTTTCGACAAGCTTTCTTGTGTCAGCTGCTTCTACATGAAACGAAAAGAAGAATGAAATTCAAAGAAATGAAGTAAGGGAGACGCAACTCTATTCCAAAATACGGCAGCAGAAATTAAGATCGATTTCGATCAAGATCTCTGCACCTTGTTTGTTCTCTCTCAATTTTCACCTGCTCTTTAAACGCATTATTTAATAGGAACTAGCAACAATTAGGAGATCAGACAGGTGAATTCACGGTGTTTTTCTGCACCAGACTTGCAGCGCCGCTGAATAACCTGCGCGAGGCAGGCTAGACACCCCTGGGCCTACCTGCTTGCAACAGTTCTAAGTTAACATCGGGTCGATATGACTAATCCCTAGCTGTGCTACTCTATAGACAGCCCACAATCATTCTAGCAGAGGTGATTATTTTAGTGTTTAGTGTTTAGTGACTGACAGACCCTGTTCATTGGACAAGTCAAGTTTGTCAGATCGTTCGTGGTTCACAGGCCTTTCGCTGAATTTTAGTAATTTTGCAAGGCTAGTCAGTACATTTTTCTCATTAACCGAAATGAAGGAAAATATGCAAAATTTATATAATATTTAATTTTTTTTTTTTTTACATAAGGATCATTAGTAAGGTCTAAATACGGCCGAGTTTAACGGTTCTTGAAGACGCGATTGTACTATTTGTCGAAACGGAACCGTTTACAAATCAGTTGATTGGAAAAATTGTGTGAAGAAGAAAATCAAAATAAAGATAACAAGGTAACCCATTGTGCTTACACGTCGCTTAAAAAAAAAAAGAAGAAAAAAAGGCCCATTACACCCAGGTCTTACGGAAAGTTTGAGCTCAGCCAAAATTATAATTTTATAGTTCAGTAGTTCAGAAACAAGAGTCGAATTTTTTTTTCTTTTTTTTTTTTTGTGGCTCATGTTACATGAGAAATATGGCTTGGTAAATGTTATAAAGGTACATAAATAATGTAACAAACTTTGAATATTGGAAGGAAAGAACAACAGAAGAATAAGCCTATGTTTGCAAGAACATAATGACTTTAGAACAGTTTCGAGACTAAACTAAGAAAAGAAAATATTATGATAAGAACATTCTAGGCTTAGAGATGTTTGTTATAAACAGATGTTAATTTAGGCTTTCTTCTGCATTCACATGCCCCCCCTCCCCCTAACCTGCCTTTTCCTTTCCTTTCCTTTCTTCTCTTCTTCTCCTTTTCGTCCCCATTTCGATTTATGTGAACATTTCAGGCTTCATTCTTTTTTTAAAATTTTTCCCACCTATATTTCACTGTCTTTCTATCTCAACCCTTTTCAGCCCCAGCCTACCCATCTTTCCTCTCCTCTCTATCTGTCTGTCTGTCTGTCTGTCTGTCTGTCTGTCTGTCTGTCTGTCTGTCTGTCTGTCTGTCTCTCTCTCTCTCTCTCTCTCTCTCTCTCTCTCTCTCTCTCTCTCTCTCTCTCTCTCTCTCTCTTACTCTCGACACTTGAGCCGTATTATTTTCCCTTTCATAAAACTCCATTTTTCAAACTTCCTCGTGCTTGATTTAAATCGAAAAAAAAAAAAGATTATTGAACTCGAAGCGCTTTGTTCTACTCTAGCGAAAGTTCCTGTATAGATGCACTTTATAAATAATATTTTATCAAAAGGCCCATACCGAAGCACGCACACACATACGCAATGAAAGATTGCAAAGATAAGAACATTAGAAGCATTATGGAAACATTTATCAAGTCTTGTATATATATATACTTCTTAGATTAGTGAATAAGTTTTTACCAAACCAAAAACAACAACAACAGTAACAACAGAAACAAAAATGAACAAAAGAAAAACGTTAGAAACTCACAACACTTACTTTCATTCCACAATTATAGTGACCAGAAGCATAAAATACTTTTTTTTGGTGTCACTCTTGCACTTATCAGCTTAATTTAAACATAGTTAATACGAGCTAGAAGCATTTTTTTTCAAAATATTTATTGATTTACATTATTTCACATCAAGATTCTTTTTTCTCAACATCATAAAACTAATAAAAAAGAAATAGTAAAAAGGGCAGCGCCATTATATTGTAGAGGAACGTTGCTGTGATGAATATTGGGACATGATTGTCCGAGAATATAGGAGATTTTAACGAACTTTAATTTGTGTATTATGTTGAGCGATTTGAATAGATTTATAGCATATTAATTTATTAATTTCTGGATAATCTGCAAAGCTTATGAATTAGAAATTTAACACCAACATGCACAATAATATATTGTCATGACGAAGATACGAGTTTTTTTATTTTATTTAATTTTTTATTCATTATATATCGTCGGCTTTTTTCTTTAAAAAAGAAAATTCAAGTTAAATAAAAATCAGGTTCCTCTCCGAGGCTGAGGCTGTTTCCACATTAAACGAAACTAAGATTCGCCGCTCTAGAAGTAACATTACACTGACGTTTCTTAAACTTCTTTGAAATTCTAGCCAGGGAATTGCCTGGCTTCTTATTTATAAAACTGGCTGAACCTCATAAAATTTTACGGAAGATTGGGTAGGAAACCACCGGGTAGCAGTAATTACGGAATCACACTCAATACAGTAGACACACCCAGGTCTATCTAGATCTAGATCCACAAGGCGTTTTATATTGCCTCGCTGAAAGAAATGAAATAAAATGCCTAACAATAGACGTAAATAGAATAAACCCTGCTTGGTCCTAGTGATTTGTTTCATAGTGTTTATGCAATAGAATAAAAAGGCCTAGAATCGTTATATTATGTTTCTCATTAATATCGCCAAACAATCTCACAATAGCCCTCTTCACTATAGTAGTGAACTATTTTCTTATATTCACACACTATCAATGTCAATATTAGATTTACCATCAGAAGCTTACCTTCCATCGTTGGAAAACCAGTTGCTTTTTTGTCACGCGAATAATCAACATACAGTTCAAGGATTTTCAAAAATCTTTTTTACTTATACTATAGGCTCCTTTCACAGAAGCGCATAATGGAAACACTACATGAAGATCTACAAGAGGTCTACGGATCTTTATTTATGTAGGTACACACACTTGGTTTACCTGAATTTACCCGATTCTGCATGTTATAAAATATCAGAGTGAATTGAAAAATTACACTTCGCTCCATCAATCGTTTAAAGCCGAATAGATCGAGCAAAAGATTTTAATTTAATTTAAATTTTAGATCGTAAGCTGAAGTTTGAATTAACACAATAGATGCAACCCGTGAAGAAAAGAGAACATAGGAAATAATTTCTACTGCTTGGTTTACAGTGCCTAACAAAAAATTCTAAGTCTAAATTATTTCGAAATCCTCCTATACGGACGACGTATAGAATGTATTCAGCACAGCCGGGGTTACGCACCGAAATAGTATTTACTATGGTAATTTGTCTTCCTCAGTCTCTACCTCAAGATCATAATCTAAAAGTGTTACTAATGTGACTATAATGTACACATATAACTCATACCTTCGATCTCAGCTTTGGCCTTTTATGACACAAGTCCTACACACAGCACAGGACTAGATCTCGACTCTCTCTAGGTCTCACCATAGACCAAGACCTGGACCAGTGATTTACGACTTTATTGCACTGCTGTGTTCACGGACGCTTTAAATGCTCTGCTCCGTATTAGTCTATCTTCTTTCTGTGTATGTTTTAAACTTCAAACACTTTTTTCTCTCACTCTCTCACCAAAAAGAACGTAAGTGATAAAATCCAATTGTTCTTACCTTTTCGTCGGTTGTTATTCTACTAGCAGAGCATGCATGACCATAATACGTCCGCCATGTTGCTTGAAAGCGTTCTCTGTTGTTGGGGGAAACTTCGTCACGTGATCAAACATTTCTCCCCAGGCTCTGTTGCTTTGCTGAAATCACTGAAGCTAACATTCGCTTTATTACTTTTCACTTCGATGAGAGTCTTCTTTAAAGGCGACTATAAGCGTTTCTCTTTTGATATATCTGCTTCTTTACCCTGACAATATTTATTTTAACCAATACTGGGAATCTCGTTTTAA
>JAWDGP010000740.1:125000-230000 GCA_033675545.1 Elysia crispata
AGTATTGGCAACATTTACTCTAAAAAATAGTTAACTCATTCTATCAACATTTATTTGCAGTTAATTTCCAAATGTTGCTATGCAAATCTTGCCTTTTCCAGTCTCAATCTCTGATTCCATTGATTTTTATCTAAAACATGGTGGCTCTGACAAACTACAGAGTCAGGCTCAAGTTTTGTTCAGTGCCATCGAGTTTTTCATGGAAAATTGTCTTAGTTCTCAGAGGGTTTAAAACATTGCAAAAAAAAAAAAAATTATGAGAAAGTTTACAAACAATGATTATCAAATGAAATCTTTTTACTCAAATTAGAGTTTAAAGGTTGAGTTCAAACTTCAAATGGAAGACGACAAATGGTCAGGTTCTTCTACACACTCTCCAGGCATTAGAAAAGTTTCACCAAAACTGATAACTTTGAAACCTCCACGGTATGACATACCTGAAGATGGGCATAATCACTTAGATTAAAAAATATCAACCATTATTGTTTAGATTCCTTAAGATATTCAAGTTAAATGCAGTTAAAAGAAATGAAAGTTATGTTAGTGGCAAGACTAAAGGCTGACTTAACAAAGAAGAGTATAATTCCTTAGACTTAGCAAACAAGGCGGAGAGAGAAAAACAATATTTCTTTACAGTACACCTTTATTGCGTGAAATAATAATAAACCACACATGAACACAAATGCTAAAAACTGAGAAAAATGTTAAAA
Source organism: Elysia crispata (assembly GCA_033675545.1). Lineage (NCBI taxonomy): Eukaryota > Metazoa > Mollusca > Gastropoda > Plakobranchidae > Elysia > Elysia crispata. Next base: position 125,711 of record JAWDGP010000740.1, read on the forward strand.
TACAATAGAGTGGACACGGTTCATGGCATCGGTTTCTTATAGCAATAAAACAATGATATAATACTCATGGCTGATAAGAAACTAAAAAGTAAAACTAAAGGAAGAAACCAGACAAACTCAAACATTATGGAAAAACCAAGGAGTGTTTATGTTAAATTCCTAAACTCTAGAGAGTTAAAGCTAAGAGCATAACTTTCTTATTACGACTTATCAGCTATCTCAAACTTAGTTAAGTACTCATAAATGTCACATTTCTTTCTTAATGCCAAAGAGTTTCTTCAATTAAAATGTGAATAAAGAGGCACATATGACCTTTTTTTTTATTACGTTAAGATCTTGCACAGTTTTATGCAATAAAAAAAAAAAGAGAACATTCAAAGGCAGCCCTGACAGACAAAAAAAAACAAAAAAAAACCTGCTGAGTAATCAAACAGTTGGAAAAAAATGAGCTAATAAAAAAAATGACTTCAAAAACAAGAAACATGCAAGGAAAAATATTATTTAAAAAAAAAATAAAGAATTATTTTACAAAATATGAATGAGTGAAGAGAAAGAGAATCAATTATAATTTTAACAAAAGGCAAACTGATTGTTTGCTTCACTGCAATATTAAAAAAACAACAACAAAACAAAACAAAAAACAACTAAAACAGAAGATGCAACACAATCAAAGCCTGTAGAAGTAATGTAGCTTTACTCATTTACAGATATAATTCATGCACTGCAGCGAGATCCTAATGATTTGTGGCACATCCAACAAGCTCCTCCTTTCACAGAGCAGAGAGGCTTTTCTCCATGTAAAAGAAAGCAGAAAAAAAGACAAAAAACTGTTCACACTTTGTTTCTGTATGGATCAACTCATTACTGCAAGTAACACTTCAGTAACGTATCCTACTAGCTAGTGTCAACTAAATGATAGAAAAAAAAATCTGTTACTAATTATCATGACTTCAACCAGTGATGAAAAAACCCTCCATATAATCACTTTTCATTATTAAACCGCAAGTAAATAGTTATAGATTATTTCAAGCTGTCAATATCTCTCAATAAAATATATTTTAAAATATATGCGAAGGGTATGGACGGAGCTATTCCTCATTGAGACTTTGAAATTAATGGAAACGTATGACAACTGCAGACAGATTGGCACAACACCCATGGTACAGCTTCTTAGACAAAATTCCAAAAAGATGCAATAACAGTAACAATGGCGGATGAAACATCTTGTATGTTGTATGTTTTGCTACAAGGAAAGAAAATCCACAAAAGCTTAGGATGTAAAAAAAAATAATAAAAGATTTAAGAAACAAAAAAAAAACATTTTGAACTGCTTTATTATAATGCGAAGACAGAGGATATATATAATGAACCCAATATTAAAATAATTAGCACATAATTATCTCCCTATTTTCTTCAAATCAATATTCGTGTTATGTTAATCTCTACAAATAAAACTCCTTTGGTTTGAAGCTTCACCTTCGATACTTTTCATTTTTCATGGCATCAATATGATCTCACTAAATGTAACTTTTAAGGATATTTCTGACAAATTAGCAAACTGTTTTAAACCACAGTTCTAGCTATCTGATTCTTAAAAATTTAAAGTCCTTTTCTCTTAACCTGCTGTATGCCTTTGCAAGTTATCTTGCACACTTGCTTATTGTTGCCACATGTCAATTCTTTGGAGAACCCATGCATAATCTCTGCTGCAATATATAAGTGGGAATTTACTCACTTGTGTTGAGTGTGATTTCAATTCCTTTAGGGCTTGCCTATAAGCCATAAAGACTCGTAAACAAATTTAACATTATCTGTTTTATTTTAGATGGTGTAATTTTTTCCTTGATCTCAACACTAGAATAAATCAATTAAAAAAAAAGTTTCAACTTCTTTACCATATGAAAGAGAATACTATATAAGAGTGAATAGATGTTAAATGACAAGTTGGTCTCCAATCCTAGTTATACTTCATAATATTGTTTGATATTGTAAAGTGCTCACAAATACTCAAGCTTTCGATTGATCTTGATTCAATAATAAAAATTTTTTACTGAGCTCAGTGCACATGCAAAAATGTAAGTATCAATGATGTATATAAGGACAATAAAAAATATAGCACAATGAACTGAAGCTCTTTGATGCAACTTTAAAGTTTACTATGTCTTAGTATCAAACTTTTCATATTTCAAATGAAATGAAAGAATATTTCCTGAAAAGGCAAGCATTCAACCAAGCCGTTGGGTAACATTCTAACAATACCTTATAGGGTATATATAGTAATATGCCTAGAAGCAAGTTTTAATGAGATGGATATAAAAAATTTGAAATTGGAAAAAAGAAAAACGCCTTTGAAAGTACACAAAATCTCTCTTTGTTACTTTAAAAGAGCTAAAAATTCATTCTCCCCAGACAATAATGACAACTTCATGTAACCTTCACCACTGAAAAGTTAAAGGAACATAATAGCCTTAACTGTGATATAAACAGCATATGACTTATTTGACACGGTGGTAGTCATATATTAATGAGAATTGAACCTAAGCAGTTTTATTGGTCTAATTATTAAAAAAAACCAGAAAGGCAATCATGAAGAATAACGGCAAACATCCTAGAACTATTTTAATTTCGTAAAAGTTTAAACAGCAGCTTTAATCCAACCAGCCAACATAAATAAAAAAAAGGACGGAGATGCATTCAACAAGATAATATGCAAAGGCAGCATAATATAAAGAAAATAGCTGGCCTCAATCTTCTCTCTTACCCTAACACAGGCTTAAACAACATTATTGAGATTTTTCTGCCTTTTTCCAAAACATGAAAATTCATATTTGTATTATTACATCCTGCCAATCAAATAAATATTACCACTGGAACCTATCAAAGCCAATCTAAATCATTGAAAAAAAAAAGTGATAAAAGTAATTAGTATTTCTTTGGGCCAACAGTGAGAGGATGGGAATGCAAAAAAAAAACAAACAAACTCAAAAGAGACCAATAATCTCATTTTAATTATGCTACAATACATAGTTGATTTCATCTGATGATTTGACACATGAGCAGATGTTAACATAGATCCGACTTAAACCACCATTTATTGATTAAAGAGCTAAATAAATTTGATAGAGACATTTTGTGTTCTATCCAATTCTGAGGACCTAATCTCACTTTATTTGAGCACGTTCTTCATGGTAGACTCATTATATAGTTTCTTTTTCTGTTCAAAACTGTTTCATGTCTGTTATCACTCTACCACTCCCTCCTCACAAAGAAAAAAGTTCATGAAATGTTAAAAGATTGGACCAGATGACAATTAGCAGTGATAAACAAGATCCTCTGACAAAAAGCACATATGGTGTGTATTAATTGCAAAACTCTCAAAGTTTCATAGCAGCAAACTTGTGACCAGAGTATGAGAGGTTTAACAAAATTCTTATCGTATAAAAGGCAACACTACTAGTACTTTTATAATGTAAAGACTACACTTAACAATGGGTAAAAACAAATGTCCCTTGAGAAATTTAAAGGGAAATCACACTTCAGCAATTAAGCAACCTGCTTCAGTCACATTTCTTTCTTTGCCCATAATTAAGTACATAGTAAGGATTGTCATCCATTCAGAATGTTTTTAACAATAAAACTGTTAAGATTTGTTCAGATATTTTTTTTTCAGTAAAAACAAGTATATTTGATGAAAAAGGTGAATCACTTCTTCCCTTTAGTAGATTTTCTTACAGATCAGCATGATAGTTCTAAATTGTTTATTAGAGCAAAAGGAATTCCCTTTCCTTGGGGAGGTGGGAATAATAACTCAACATGTAAATTAGTTTATTTGAATGTAAATATTTTCTGTCCCCCTTTATATATAACAAACGTTTGAATAAAACTGAAGATTTTTATTGGGTAATTCCAAGATTAACCTGACATTTTTAACAAAATCTGGAAATTCTCGTTGAGAAAAAAAAAAGGGGTATTAAACCATGCCAACATGTAAAAAAATATGAACACATACGGGCATCGTCTTTCATTAAATACCTCAGTGCAGGAGACAAGCATAAAATTTCATAAAATATCATTAAAGACTGGAATATCTTATCACAAAGAGCGCAACAAAAAAATCCACAAGTCTTATATCCTTGACACTAGAATAAAGTCATAGTTTAAAAGTGAACCAGATCTTTTTCAAATGATAAAAATTAGTCTTGGAAATTTTTAAACTTGATCATTTCTACATAACTAAAAACATGAGTATATTAAAACAATATAAATTTCTTCATTGATATATTATCATAGTTTGTGGACAAAAATTTGAACAATTGGATTTATTTGTTTCTAGCACAGCATCATCCAGAGCAAAAGCCAAGTCAGCAGTTTTTTTCCTTATACTTATCTTTATTGTTCAAACAGAGCATCACAGACATACTTCCTTTCTTTCAACAAAATTATATTTCTTCGGAGTTTGAAGAAAACTTGTAAACACAACAGCCTTGAAATAAAAGCATCAAGAAACAATGGTCTCCCACAGCATTAAAGGTAGAATTTTTGGTTGAAATGTAGAGTCTTTTCATGCTGCTTCCTTTCATATTTTTCTTATTAGAAAAAAAAAATATTTTAAATGCAAAATTAGCTCTCAATTAAAAAGCATGAACGGCTATCCTTAATAATTATATAGGACAAAAGAAGCAACTTAATTCAAACAATCAAAAGCAAGCTCCAAAAAGTTTGGCTTTTATTGCACAAAAATATTATGAGGAAAATCTAGTCCTGCAGACTAATGATTTATTGATTTCTAAGAATGTAATGGAAATTATAGCAGAGTAAAGGTTTTGAGTGTATATCACCAATAGATTAAAACCAATAGGTACTGTTAGCTAATTTAATAGTAAAAATTCAAATCTATTTATAGATCATCTTAAACGCTCATATTATTAAAGTGCCAATAAATGGGCAGCCATATATTCCCACAAGGCAGTGGACCTTTAGACACTTCCTACCAACAAAACCTTATACTGATTGTTTAGAAAGGTCTTTAATTAGACTTGTAAAGAACAGAATCCTGCGTTTTCCAGTAGTCATCAAATTTGATGAGCATCGATAGATGCTTACTATGATGACATATGATATGCTTTGAAACCCTAAGTTCTACCCTGCAAGTAAAAGATAAATTCAACTGCAGACAAACCAACAGAGCAATTTATAAAAAAAAAAACAAAAGTAATTTGAGTTACTTTGGAACAAAAATGAAAAAAAAACAAAGAAAACAACAACAATCTCCAGCAAAAGACTGAAAAGATGGCATAACAAAGCTGATGCATGACTTATATTGTTTTCAAACAATAAAGCAAGCATAAATAAAGCAGCAGCAATAACTGAAATATTGAAACTATTAGTAGCCACTTTCATACAGACAGCACCTTTATAGCGGATGAAAAAAAACTTCTAGAGTCCACCACCGAGGATAAAAAATCTTAATGTTGCGAAAATATCCTCAGTCATGCACATAAAGCCCTCAAATCTATACTAATGATCTCTTTATCCCAAAATATATATATATTGGTGCTACTACAACTAACACATGTGATGTCAAAACTATGCTATCAAGGCCACATTGTCTGACCACTTGGTAAAACACTTCAAGTATATGCCATTTCCCTTTCATTGTTTGTATGAAAAGCAAAATATGGAGGCTAAGTTTTGTGATCCCATAATGTCTTAAAGACTCAAATTACAAGGTTTAACATTTTCTCAAACCTAAAAAAAAAAAAAGAGAAATTTCATTTTAACAAAAGTATAATATGGAATGGCAAGAGACCGCAAGGACAAAAAAGTATCAAGGGACTACAAAATAAAAAAAAAAAACAATCTTAACACAAAATCCTCACAAATATCAAATCTACAACTAGTCACACTTAACTCCTTTCATCTCGTTAATATTTGTGAAACTTTCTCATATAGGTAACTACTCACACCTTGATTAAAAATTCTTGTAAATTTTCCCATTCCCCCTCATCTCAGAACATGAACTTGTACATGTATATAAATGCTGGCTCTTTGGCAGTATTGGGCCATTATTTCCTCTTCCCTCTCTGTACTACCACTTGCTGCTTTCAAATTGCAAAAATTAACAGATGTTAATTATCACAGTAGCTAGATTTGTATTCTATAAACACTCCAGAGCATTAAATATAACAATTTCCTAAAGTAAAATGAATAGTACAATATGCAGGACATGTGCGTATTGCCTAGCATTGCTCACAAAAATATTATACAGATTTAATCTACACTTTTCCCTGCATTTCATACAAATACTAAATGAAGTAACATAATATCTTGAACAAAGCAGTAGTCTTTCCACTGTGTGATTTAGCAAGACTTATGGCACACCAAACATTTTTTTTTGTGTGTACATCATTTGGAGTGTGGTTATATTTGCCATGCCAAAAGTTCTTTCAAAATGCCCAGAGTTATAGGAAATCCCTATAATCCAAAGATGTGTGTTCACTTCAAAATATTACCCAATACAACCCTGCGTTCAAAGAGAAAAGACAGTCCAACATGGAAATATGCGAAAAGAATAAACAATTAACAGAGTTTCCCTTCTGTTTTGTCTTTTTTTTTTCCTCAAAAATATGACAGGCCTATTTTTTTTAACCTTGCTGAATAATGCTTGAAGTAGCTTCTGGCAACATTTTCACAATAAACAAACAATTTTTGGCTCTGTTGCATTGCAAGCAGACCAATTAGGCTGTTTGGTGATATAATCTAAGATTAGCCCCAATTGACTTATTCTCTTCCCATATTTTTAATGATTGAGAGTGATTTTGAATGGGTTGGACCCTTAATTTTGAAGTATATCATCATGCCTGGATTATTCAAGAGAAAAAAAATGTGAATCCAACAAATGTGCCATACCTGAAATGATAATAATGGAGAAAAAAAACAACAAAAAAAGACAAAGGCTGTTATCTCTATCAATGGACTCTAGAGAGCTGACTACAAGACATGTTGCTTAAACCATCCTAAAGCCTTTGGTGTAAAACAACTCTGAAATCTTCCATAGAAAGTTTTCCCACAAATTCTATAGTGTTCCTAACTATAAAATCTCTTTAATAACTGTCTCCCTCAAAGGGAAACAACCTTTACTGCATCTGCCATAGCCTCTGCCTGACGACACTGAAAGTCAGCTCATCATTAAGTAAACCAAGCAACAGCACCAGTTAAGGGTCAGTTCAACACGGAAAGTGTGGATAAAAATTTCCCTGGACATCAAGAGTTGGGTCCAGTTTTTGTACTGGTTGTGGCTGCATGAAAGCTCTCCAGGTAAGCTGCGTGAAGCGTGTTCAGAAAGCTGCTGTCGTTCTGATGAAATGGAAAGATAAAAGATTGTTATTGCATTTCAATGACATATTTATTTTAGAAAAAAGTTTTAATTTCCTTACGATGAAAAAATATGCAAACAAAATTCATAATCGTTTCACAAGCTTTTGTGTTGGTTTGAATTGAAAATGGTTAACTGCCTGATCAAATCTTATTTTATATATACATGATCATCATATATATATCAATAACATTAGTTTTAAAAAAAAAGCAGTCTCATTTCTGAACCTTTATTCTCAAAATGAAAGCTGACTAGCTAGCGAAGACTTTAAAAGTAAAAGCAAAATGTTCAAAACTTAATAATAGGAAGGAAGCAAGAGGCAAAGCACTGGTGATAAAATCAAATCATTACAATATGATAAAGTAGAAGCAAAATCATTTGGTAATTACAATTATAATAATGATGATGATATATTATAATTATCGACCTAACAAAGAAATTAAAGGAGCATTTCAAAAGGAAGAAGCAAAGAGAGTGGGTAAAGTTTAAAAAAAAAGGGCAGGTAGCTAGATTTAGTATGCAATTTAAAAAGAAATTTTCATTTATTGTTTATTAAAAGTTGGTTGACTCCTAACCTAGAAATGCAAGTTGCTTTAGTTTGACAAGCCAAAAAATCTTTCAGTCATTAAATGTGAGCTGAATCAAAAACGAATAAATATGATGTTTAAGGGGCAGAAACTGAGAAAAAATGGAAACCAAGTCTGGATCACAAAGGGTGGAGTCTATATTCCAAATAGATGGGGTCTGAAACTAAAGATAAGAGTCCCGAGTTAGAGGAGATACTAAAGAGCAGTTACTGACCTGAAAGCACAATCATTTTCACTGAAAATTTGCCTTTGCGCTTATCTCCCGATCTTTACACAAGCAACAAAAATCAAAATGTTTGGATCATCATTGTTAGAAACAACTTTGAGGCACAGTCTTCGAGATATTTCTGATAAACTAATCTATTAATGTGGCAGTTTAAAATTGATACCAGAAAACATTTTGGTCATTGGATCACGGAGAGAATTATATCATGCCATCTACTTTCAGGACAAGGTGAGGCACTCAGGGAAGAACGCCACTACTTGGTAACTGATGCAGCAGAAGACACGACCAGCCTTACCACCCCACCTTTATCAAATGTAACATGGCCTGCTGTAGCTGTTCTCTGGTCAGTGGGGCAGGGCTGGAACCTGGGAGCAACGGTGTATGGATTGGGGTTGACAACGCAGGGCCAGTAGCTGGAGGACCCGCATCTGACCCCGACGCTGATCCAGCCTCGTGGCTCAGTGGTCGATCTGCGAGTTGAGATAAGATCAACATAAGACATCCAGAGATAAGACCTGTCATGTTTCAACAAGGTTTAAAGTTATAATTAAGGATTTCATTCTAGATATTTTTCATCTTTTATGTTGATGCATTAGTTTTGCACATTTTGTAAAGAAGTCACAACCTATAAAAAGCAGTGTCTGAGTCTAACAAGTATAATTATATTCATTGTCTGATGCTCTTTGATCACACTATTCACCCTCTGATTCTGAACTTCCCTTTACAGCAATTTTGGGTATTTCCTACCTGAAACTCATCATCTATATGAAAGCATCAACATTTCGCTTTATATCCCCGAAAAATTAAAAAAAATTTTTTTTAATGATAAGTACATTGCTGAACAAACAACAATTGTCTACCACTAGATCAACACCCTTAGGTATATCTCATAACCAAATTCTACTTCATTAAAAACCACCTTTTACATTAACACCAAATGTGACCAAAATGACAACAGTTCCACATCTATTGACAGCCAGTAATTGCTGGGTTTTACAACTGTCCAACTAGCTGTACTAATTCCATTGCCTCAACACGACCAGGTGCACAATTTCCACAAGGGTCACATGTTATTCTAAAAACAACAGAAAGAAAAGTATTTGGTTTTGCAGCCAGTCATGTGGGGCTGATGTTAAGGACTTCACAAACCAGTTTATTCTATACCTGAAAACGCCTGAGGTGTCAGCAGTGAGTTCACCGTGGGGATGAAAGACGTGGGTGTAGCTCCTGTCTGCTGGGAAACAAAACATTAACTCTATGAAAAAAAAAATCAAAGTTAGATAATTGAGAAAGTTTTAATGTATTATCCCAGAATATTCTATGATAGCCTTTCATAACCATTTTGTCTGATCATACTAATTGTCTAAAATAATATTCAGCAGTTTCATCCTTGACTGGGTTTAAAAAAAATATCTTTTTACTTGTAATCCTTAAAAAGGCCAAAGAGGTCAAATCCTCTTTCCAGAGAAAGAAACTGAGGATTTTGATTCACAAAATAGTAGTGTTTACAATCCTCTACTTGGTATAGGCGATTAGCCTTTAGGGCCTAAATTGGTGCATACAGCAGAGAAATTACACTCGTACAGAACTAGAGCTCTAACCAGTGAGACCATGTTTTCATTACAAGTTGGTGGAAGATTAACTTCAAACTTTCAATGTATTACTTTTTGCTGAGATACTTCTTAAATCAGCGTGTGGCAATGTCAAAAGTGTAAACCAGCTTTCTCTTTAAAAAAAAAAGTTAAGTAACTAAGTGTCCATTTAATTCATTACAGGAGAACATACAGTTTTAGCAAGACTAGGGTCAAGGTCACTGGGCTTGAGCAGAACTGGGAGTGCAGCAGGGCTTTCCTTGCTTGTCGGGGTTTCTCTAGGCAGAGCAAACACAGACGGAGGTGGTGGTGGTAGTATAGCCACCGCGGTTGCTGCTGTGTTGCCTGTGGTACCGGGAGTCGCAGTCTTCTCTGCTTGTGACCCTGGATGGCAGCTCTCTATGTCTGACAACTGCTGGGCCCCACTGGGTACTGGGATAAAACTGCGGTTGGTGCCAAATTGTGGGTCTGGAGAGAAAAGGATTTTAAATTACACTAATAATTATAATACTAGTCGAGGCCAAGGTCCTTACCTTTCTTCTCACAGCAATAAAAGAAAGAGTGCAGTAATAATTATAATACTGGTCGAGGCCAAGGTCCTTACCTTTCTTCTCACAGCAATAAAAGAAAGAGTGCAGTAATAATTATAATACTGGTCGAGGGCCAAGGTCCTTACCTTTCTTCTCACAGCAATAAAAGAAAGAGTGCAGTAATAATTATAATACTGGTCGAGGCCAAGGTCCTTACCTTTCTTCTCACAGCAATAAAAGAAAGAGTGCAGTAATAATTATAATACTAGTCGAGGCCAAGGTCCTTACCTTTCTTCTCACAGCAATAAAAGAAAGAGTGCAGTAAAACGGATACACATAGCACAGATTGCCCGAGTTCTTTTGGAAGTAGATGTTCAGTAAAGCAAAATGGTTAATACCCGACCTTAGAGGCACTTAAGAACTTAGTGTCTTATCATACCATTTGTGTGGCAAAAATTTATTTAAGATCTCCTGTCTAACACCCCGCAGACATGGCTTTATTCTTTAGCATTAAAAAAGTGCAAGGCAGGAAATACACTATTTGCGCTTAAATTTGCTGATCACAGGTCCTCTAAACAATTTAGACGACTTAAAAATCTTTCATCAAGATATTATGTATAGCAGGGAAAGAAAGCTTGTATTTTACCCTGAATGGTGATGAGTCTCTTAACTGCCGCAGCGCTGTCTGGTGACACACCCACCCTACTCTTGTCTGTTGAGGTTTCTGCCTTGTTGGCACCCTGCGTTAGAAACTGCATCAGATTGATGCTTCCTCCACCAGCGTCCACTGTGCTAGTACCTCCTGCCCTAGGTGACCTTCCTCTTGGCTGGGCAGGGGACACAGGACTTGCGGCAGATGGAAGATTTGAACCCTGGGAGAGAAAAAGAGCCGAACTAAATCAGAGATGGGACATGAATTAAAAAAAATATAACATGTAAATCCAACAGTTTTAAACGTCACTTTATCTGCTCTTATCATACCCAACCCAGTATAACTTGACATCCAATAGAAAGTACAGTTTTCATCATGTTAAAATCTAGTAACTGTTTGTGCTAACTTTATTTGCCTTGCAGTTTAGTAAAATTATCAGACCAAATAAAGTTAAACGCATTTAAAATCTATCAAGCAATGATTCAATATTTTTGTCATTTAAAAAAAATATCATTCATGGGCTTAGTCATACAGTTATATCCATAGATGTTTCTAGACCATAAAAATATAAAATTATTTATATAGCTATATATACACATTAAGAGTGAGGTAAAAGTGACAAGGGTTTTTAAAATAGTCCTACAGTAAAAAGGATTTTTAGGCTTTGATAGTGTAAAACTATGGTTCATTCTTGGAGCCTAAAATATGTAACACTAAGTCTCAACTGTGAACTAAATTTTTTCACTAAAACATGGTTTAATAGTTTGGTGAACATAATGCTAACAGAGGGTCTCTAGGCGCTAAACCACAGCTTGAGATAGATGATTTACATTGTGTTCAACAGGAGTTTTTAAATGCCCTGAAAGTGCGGCTCATGAGAGCTGGTTAACAAAGTGTGTGCCGACTTTGAGTCTCTAGTGCATGTAATGAGAACTGATTAATCAATATTGCATGCTAATTTTCAGTCTCTTGTGCATGCTACAAGAGTTGGTTGACAAATTGTGTTCTGGCCTTAGGTCTATAGAGTAGATCTTGAGAGTTGGTTAACCTTGGGTCTTTGGAGCGTATCTTGAGAGTTGACTAACATATTGAGTTCAAACTTTGAGTCTAGAGCATATCTTGAGAGTTGGTTAAATTTTGTGTCAAGTCTTTAAAGCACATCTTGAGAGTTGGTTAAATTGTGAGCTAATTTTGAGTCAAGAGCATATCTTGAGAGTTGGTAAACAAATTGTGTTTTAACCCTCCAGAGAACTATATATTGATAAATCATGTGCTACAGCGGGTGTGGCTAGGCTCAGTTTAATCCCTAATCACGTGCTAACCTTCAGTCTCTTGTGCTCCTCCAGGTGCTGTTTCTCAAGCTCCTCAACTGTCTTGGAGGAGATGAGCTTGAGAATGGGGTGCCTCGTGTCTTGGGCGCTCGCACTGTCTGCCTCCTGCTGGGCTTCCAGCTCTGAAACAGACACAGACCTGGGGAGATGGTGAGATGTGTGGTGAGAGCTCATGCAAGTTTTAGTTATGGCAAAAGCAGATATCTAAAGACAGTAAACTGAAGTGAAATATTAGCTCCTTTCGAAGACCTTGCGATGCAATTGCATGTGAAGGAAGTTCTGTACCGATTTTCATGAAGCATTTACACACAGGACATATAAAGGGAGTTTAAGCTCAAACACAGACTTTGGAAGATAGTTAAATATGGTGGGAGCTTAAGCTCTGATGCTAAGAGAGATCTGAAGACAAGAACATGAAGTGGATCTGGAAAATACATGATATGTAGGAGAGTAGACTTTAGCTCTCATGGGGCAAAAAATTGTTTGGCTTTAGCTCGATTTCACATTTATGAAAATTATACCTTGCCCCAGACTTACAAGACCTTAATACTTAACTACAAACTAATTTGGATATACACACTAAGGAACATCTTCACTTTGTCTCAAGATTCATACTCATTCCCCTTCATTTCATAATTGATTTACTTAAATAAAACAGTCTACTACCAAAATAACGGTTCCAAAAGTATTGCATTAAAGACAGACTTCCATAAGTTTAAAGAGATCGAGACAAAATCACTCACCTGGCAAACAGAGATGACTTTGTGCCCATGTCTGTGCCCGAGTCTGCCATGCCCGCCTTGGCCTGGTGCAAGTTCACCGTACGGAAGAGGTCATCCAAGGAGATCTGAGACATACCAGAGGCATCCCCTGAAATATAAAGCATATCAGTTCCATACAGCTCTGTCCACTGTCAAAGGCGCTCTGCTCACTTTCAGTTGAAATAAACGCTTTAGACAATGGTATCGCACGAGTTGAGCAGGCACAAAAACAGATTCTGAATTTTGTTACTATAAAATCAACGAACAATTGTTTTGTGAACCAAGTATTCAGATTAAGCATTGTACATGTGTTTCACTTTGTTCAGAGTATAATTGCTTTCATAATACACTTTTTTTTTTTTTTGTAGAAAAGCTTCCGTATATAAAATCTGTAAATTAAAAAAAATATTAGCTTCTTTCGAAGACCTTGCGATGCAATTGCATGTGAAGGAAGTTCTGGACCGAAAAATTTAACAATGAGATGTAAAAATGTTTGTGCGATCAGAAAACTTGCTGATATATGCTGTATATTTAACAAAATGCTAGCTGTAAATAGCGATATTCCTAGGACCAAGAGCTCACCACTGGCATGCTTGATGGGCCTAGGATCAGCAGGGTCTTGGGTTGCACCTCGTTCTTGCTGTCAAGAAAATTGGACACAAAAAAAAAGAAAAGAAAAGAATATTACAGAATGTTAAAGAAAAAACAAATTTCGCAGATTAGGCAGGGATATTTGCCCTAGATAAATTTAAGCTCCTTGTCATTAGCTGATTAGCTGACTTAGATGAAAAAGCCTGGGAAAAACCCAAGAGGGATTGAAAACTATTGCCAGAAAATACCGCCCTTGCAACAAGAGCGCTCGGGCTGGATTTAATAGATACATTTATAGTTGGTTGGTTGATTTGCTGTATGAAGAGTTTTACAATCCCAGTCTACCACTAACGGTGATCTCAGAGGGACTGTCGACAAAGAGACGAAGGCTTTTGCTGATTTGGGGGGAAGGGAGGGAGGCTCAAGACAAAATTGAAAACAGCTTCTACAAGCTACAACAAACACAGGTCAATCCATGAGAGAGAGGAGAGAGAGAGAGAGAGAGAGAGAGAGAGAGAGAGAGAGAGAGAGAGAGAGAGAGAGAGAGAGAGAGAGAGAGAGAGAGAGAGAGAGAGAGAGAGAGAGAGACGACAGAAGAAGACCCTCCCTGTCAGCGGACACTCACGTCATAAGTTTTCTGAGCGTTGCTGAGCAGGCTGAGAATATTCTGGCCAGCTATGGACTTGCTCTCCGAGCTGCTCTCTCCCTCCGGCCGCCGGCTATCCTTCCGACCGGTCACTTCCTCTACAAGCCTGGTAAGGGAGAGAGGAAATAATAGAAAATGGTTGAGTCTCAATGAGAGGTACTTCATTAAGATCATTCACATCGCCCTAACAAAAACATGTACGCCGAAAAAAACAAAAGGGGTCAATAATGGAGAACTAAAAACATCTATGATGAATAACAATACAATTTAATTTTTTATTAAAGAGAATATTATGACATAGTTTAACTATTACAGGAAACAGCGCAAGATTCAAAAAAGTAAGATGAGAGGAAAATGGAGTAAAGAGACAGAAAAAAGTGGGGAAGAGAGAGAGAGAGAGAGAGAGAGAGAGAGAGAGAGAGAGAGAGAGAGAGAGAGAGAGAGAGAGAGAGAGAGAGAGAGAGAGAGAGATGACAATGCAGATAAAGCATCGGAAGACAGACACATGCCGCAAGGATTTAGATAACGCATCCCAGAAACTGGGCACACAGGACACGTATATTTGAAACATATCCAAACACAAAAATCAGCTTGTTTTGGTATTTATTGCAGTTATCGGCCCAACTCACTCTAAGCTTTAAAGTTGTATATTTTTCATGAATTTGATATGCTGAACACGAATATGAAGGTTTTATTCATCGCAAATAAACACTTTTCAAGATATAAGCATTCTTGAGCTGCTCTAAAATCCCATTAATCTACAAGTTTCGAATTCGTCGAGAAACGTTCAATTGTGAAGCCTAGCGTGAGTTTGGCCGATACCTGCAAATTTACCCTTGCTTTTAGCTACTTAATTTCTTCCTTACGCTATTTGCTGCTCTGAATTCCTGGATATTTGTGACCCGTTTATGTCCCCATCTTCCTACAATCATCCCTATGCTCTGCTCCTAACGACTCCAGTACGATATGACAGAACAGATTAGAATTAAAAAAAAAAAAGCAAACAAAAACAAAAACAAAGAAAAAACAAAACAACTGATCAAGGAATAAGTATTGCATTCCAGTCACGAGTTCTACCTACACTCCTTCAAACTGATGAGTGCCGGTCTTAACAGAAGCGTAGGAACTTTACGATGCGTCGTAACCGGTGCTTAAAGCCTTGAATTACTATCGTCGGAAAGATATTTTCTTCTATTAAAATTTATAAAAATAACACCAGACAAACGGACCTAACTCTTTTAACTAAAAGAAATCTATTCCTGACTTACTGCGACATAGGTGCTTTATAATACTCTCGATGACGAGCGTCCACAGCAGATCCTCGAAGAGACAGAACACAACACCGACAAACTAGGGCGCCCTTTTATACACTATATTCCCAATAATATTTACAGCGCTGTTTATTGTTAGATTCAAATCACTTTGCTTCGATTGCGATAATTAGAGCTCACCTCCTATATAGTAATCGCAGTGGGCATAATCTTATCCCCCCCTCCCCCCTTTTTTGTGCTCTAATAATACCCATTACATAAAACAAAGTTTAATCTCATTGGTTAGTTAAACAACAATCACCTGTGACATCATCCAGAGAGTTTAGGTTTAAAGTTTTCTATTTCTATTTGGCAGACAAATTTGAGTTCAACGTTAAAAATACACACCTGGATAATTTATTGGGATTATGCATACAAAATAAAAGGGCACCTGAACAGGTAAAGCCATTGTGTGCATGTGTGTGTATGTGTGTGTGTGAGAGAGATAGAGAGAGAGAAAGGGAGGGGGGGATCTTTCTATGTGTTGACTGTTCAAGGTTTGTTTTTTTTTTTTTCCCGCGGCCTCAAGAGCTCGCTCACCTGGGCATCATATCTGGCTTAACAATGATGAGCTAACATTTGTTTGCTCTACTCCCCACCCCACTTTACAAGTGACTCGTGTTTGGAATAACACGCTACGCTTTGATTCGCAAGCAAAAACAACACAGCTGCTAACTTACCAATTACTAGACATGTAACAAATGAGACCAAAGGCTAGAATCGATGAGAAAGAGGAAAAAAAAAAAAAAGGTGACGCCGTGTTCAACGTTGTTTCGGTGCAAGCTGAGTTGTTAGCACGAAATATTATTGTGAAAGTTTCAGCGAAAATATAAAACAGAAGAGAGATAGAAACAAAACATAAACAATAAAAACAAAATCAAAACAACGAGAAACGAAAAACAAACGAGTAAACAAATGTATTTTTTTTCATTGTTTTATACGAATGGTGCCAAGAACTCATACACAAGTCAGGGAGGAAGGGGTAGAAAGGTAAGGGGAAGTGAAGAAGAATAGGAAAAGGAGAGAGGAAGAGGAGAAGGAGACGGAGAAAGTTGGGTAGGAAAGGAAATGGGGAAGAGAAGGAGGAGGAAGAGGAGACGAAGAAGAATATTTTATAGAAAGAAAGAAAAAAAAAAAAGAAAGGGACAGAAAGACAGTGAGAATGAATGAAAGTAAGTAAAAAAAAATAAACAGAAATGGGAAAAGAGGAATGCAGAGATAAAGAGGCCAAGTAAGAGAGAGGGGGAGAGAGAGAGAGAGAGAGAGAGAGAGAGAGAGAGAGAGAGAGAGAGAGAGAGAGAGAGAGAGAGAGAGAGAGAGAGAGAGCGCTGGGTGAGAATTAGTGAGTAAGAGGTGACAAAATGATGGAGAAACGGTTGAAGGGAAGAAGAAAACATTACATATAGATATGAAGAAAGCGACACACACACACACACACAAGCTTTAGAATAGAATTGACCTAGGAGCGTGATCTTAAGATTTCATCCAGCTTTACAACTTCCAGAGGAGTTTTGAGGCACGGAGTTAAAGATCCGGGATGGAGAGAGAGAGAGAGAGAGAGAGAGAGAGAGAGAGAGAGAGAGAGAGAGAGAGAGAGAGAGAGAGAGAGAGAGAGAGAGAGAGAGAGAGAGAGAGAGACAGAGAGAGAGAGAGAGTCAAAGAAAGGGATGGAGGCGAGACACAAATAGAGAGACAGACAGACAGACAGAAAGAGAAAATAAAACCTAAGAGTGCTGTCTCTGCGAATGAGGGTAGCAATCTGGAGGACATTAGGCCTAGACAGAGTCCGCACTGCCGTTCCTGATCTCAGGGTAGAGTTGACATTTCCATGTGCAGACACCAACAGACACCAGCAGACACCAGCCACCCTCTGAAGGTTCCACAGAACGAACCTGCTGCGTTCAGCAATATCTGACCCTTGACTAGACCTTGCGGAACTGCCACGACACGCTGAAGCAGCAACACCAGTAACAATCCGACCGACTCCACCAACACAGGCATGGCATACTTTAAATATAATAGTCAAGGTACAAGTATAGTAAAACAGCAACCCACAATCCTAGATCCAGCTCGAGACCGACAAATAAGACGAAAGACGTGAAAACATAATAAACAAGAAATGGAATGGACGGGAATCGAACCTGCACCTCGATATGGAGGCACCCATCGTCATGGTACACGAAAAAGTCTTTCTTGGCCATGCTGTATTATCATTTAATTCGCAAGTGAAACCACCTATGTGCTCGTTGAAGTACAATATTATCTCGACAGTCACTGTAGTATAACCAAAGTGATCACAGTGTGTATATCCGTTCCCTCTAAGGTAATCTAGAATTCCAGTTTGTTATGGAGGTAAATTCATTTGCGCTACTAAAGGCCTTCGAGTTTGCATGCAAGACGAGGAACTATTTCGTGCGACCTACAGCCCAGCAAACACAAAATATATCGTCAGCCCGGATTCATTTCGAAGTCTACCACCGCATACTCTACTTGTAACATTTCCTTGCCTTCCACTAAAATGCCCGCCATAACCAAGGCCTGCTACAAGAGGCGCCTGCCGCACTGTACGACCATCTGACACGAACAGAAGGCGTCAGTGAAGAGGGCTTCATACTGGTAAAACTGTATTGTTCTTCTGGCGTGCAAAACTAGAGTAAATCAGAAAGGAAAAAAAAATACCGAACGAGGAATCAATCAAGACGTTTGGTTCCTGACATGAAATTAGATATTTCCTCGTTTCGCATTCTTGCACAATTCTGGGCTTGTAAAAAGGGCCGAGGTGGAGGATGGCTCAGGGGATACCGAAAAGTGACACCCCCAGCCTGCAAATTCCGTTCTGAGCAGGCAAGGTGTTCTCTATACCATTCGGTATTGATTTATTGAAGCATTTGCATATGCATAAATACACACAAAATTTCTTTACGAATACTCTTCACATGCCAAAATACACAAGTGGCTTCTCGATCGATCTCTCCCCACATGTGTAAATACACACCCTATCAGCCCAATCCTGGGGCTGCAAAAGGGGAGAGCACCGTATCAAAGGTTAGCCAGCCACGGGCTGCCACAGGAGATGAAGCAACCACTGCAGAAACCACTACAGGCGTCGCACTTTCCAAACGTAAACACACAGAATCTGCACCGGTAAACGCTCTAGGAGATATGCACTCTTGTCTAACGGTAGGAGGAGGAAAAAGAGGAACGAGAAGAAGGAGAAGAAGAAAGAGGAGAGAACTCGTAGGCTCTCGCTTGCTTTCCGCTATTGCAAGAACAAACATTATATTTTGTAAGTTGGCCCTAGATCTGGGAGGTGTACACACATCGACTACCTGACGCTACGAGTATCAGGTGAGACGGGTGGTGGCGAGGCCAAAATTCAAAGGTCTGCAAGAGGGAGGAATGAAGTAGGGAAGAGTGAGGAAAACTATGTCGGACTTAGGAGACTACACAATGGACAATGAAACTTATTGTTGTATTAAACAAAATAAAATAAAATAAAATAAAATAATAATAAAAAAATGATCAGGACAAGATAAGTGTTGTGGTATCCAGAAGAAAACAAAGAAATCGGGAGACAGATATTGTCAAAAAAAGCAAGTAAGACAGGTTTGGAAAAAAAAGTGGGGGCACCGAATGTCAAAAATGAAGGGCAAAGTGGCACAGATTGTCGGAGTAAAAGAAAAAGGCATGACATAATTATCATCGTATCGAATAACCAATAAATAAATAAGGTAGAAGTTGTGGATGTTAAAATCTTTAACATTCTCTAAGACCCTTTCGGGTTTAATCAGCAAAGAAGCAGCACCAACAACCAAATCGAAAAGGGTACAAAAGGACGGGAAAAGAGATAGGCAAATTGAGGAAGAAAAAAGGCGGGAACGAAAGTCTGATTGGGGAATGCGAAAAGACTACAGGAGTAAGACAAGAGATAGACGAATTTTACTAGAATAAAGAATGGTGAAAATTACTGAAGTGGTGAAATAGTTAAGAGAAGAGTAAGGCAAAGTTTACTGAATTGAGGAATGGAGAAAGATAATGGCGAAGTTAACTGGATTGAGGAATGGAGAAAGATAATGGCGAAGTTAACTGGATTGAGGAATGGAGAAAGATAATGGCGAAGTTTACTGGATTGAGGAATGGAGAAAGATAATGGCGAAGTTTACTGGATTGAGGAATGGAGAAAGATAATGGCGAAGTTTACTGGATTGAGGAATGGAGAAAGATAATGGCGAAGTTTACTGGATTGAAGAATGGAGAAAGATAATGGCGAAGTTTACTGGATTGAGGAATGGAGAAAGATAATGGCGAAGTTTACTGGATTGAAGAATGGAGAAAGATAATGGCGAAGTTTACTGGATTGAGGAATGGAGAAAGATAATGGCGAAGTTTACTGGATTGAGGAATGGAGAAAGATAATGGCGAAGTTTACTGGATTGAGGAATGGAGAAAGATAATGGCGAAATTTACTGGATTGAGGAATGGAGAAAGATAATGGCGAAGTTTACTGGATTGAGGAATGGAGAAAGATAATGGCGAAGTTTACTGGATTGAGGAATGGAGAAAGATAATGGCGAAGTTTACTGGATTGAGGAATGGAGAAAGATAATGGCGAAGTTTACTGGAATCAGGAATGGAGAAAGATAATGGCGAAGTTTACTGGATTGAGGAATGGAGAATGATAATGGCGAAGTTTACTGGATTGAGGAATGAAGAAAGATAATGGCGAAGTTTACTGGATTGAGGAATGAAGAAAGATAATGACGAAATTTACTTGATTGAGGAATGAAGAAAGATTATGGCCACGATTGCTGAATTGATAGGTAAAACAAAGATAATGCCAAAAATTTCTAGATTGATGGATAAAAAGAGAGAGACAAAGATTAACCATTAAAGAGTAAGAAAGAAAAAGATGTAAAGATTATTGAAATGAAGAGTAAGAAACTAGAGAAGCAAATATTTCTTGATTGAGGGGTAAGAAAAAAAAAGAAGTAAAGATTACAGCAATGAGGAATAAGAAAAAATAGATGGAAAAATGAATGCCATTAAGGAGACGAAACGAGAGGCCGTCGAGAGAGAGAGAGAGAGAGAGAGAGAGAGAGAGAGAGAGAGAGAGAGAGAGAGAGAGAGAGAGAGAGAGAGAGAGAGAGAGAGAGAGAGAGAGAGAGAGAGAGAGAGAGAGAGAGAGAGAGAGAGAGAGAGAGAGAGAGAGAGAGAGAGAGAGAGAGAGAGAGAGAGAGAGAGAGAGAGAGAGAGAGAGAGAGAGAGAGAGAGAGAGAGAGAGAGAGATAGTTGTTTTTCCCCCCACGATTTGGACGTAAAATACTGACTTTACACTCCAACAAACAGCCCCTACCCCATGCAGCTAACTGAGAAGGGGTGAGAAATCCCACAACTAAGTACCATAAGTCGTTATTTACCTCTGTATAGTGGAGGTGATGCGGATACACTCGTCCCTGTCCAAGAACCAAATGCCGAGGATAGCTGTAGGAACAAAGATTAAAAAATAAAAGTTATTGGTTATATCTAACATTTGGCGTGATTTCTGTTTACCTCATCGAAGTCAAATGAGATTAGCTGGGTCATGCCCAAAGAAACCCATAATTTACCCAGGGTTATAAGGGAATAACATGTCTTTGTTGAGCTGCTCATAGCAGACCTCAAAATGACACTTGCCCGAAGCGTCATGGCGACGAAGGCTCAACTTGTTTACAGACGTCTGCATCGGTGTTACAGGTCGCCAGAAAATAACATTAAACAGCACACCTAGTTATTCAAATATAATGGTTCAGGTCAATTTCTGCCAGATAAGTTGAATTGAAATTTTGCATTTCTCTCCTTTTTTTTCAAATCCAAAGCGAAATAAAAAATAAGCTGTATAAAATAAAAACCAGCATGAAAATCTCCGGTATTCACGTAAGTAAAACTTATAACGTAAAGACGTCAAATATTATAACAAACGACTTCAGGGGTATTGAATAGAGCCCTTGGCCTAACGTAGCGAATAGCACATGTGACCGAAGGAGAATCCAAGGTTGACCAGTTCTGAGGCTAGCAGCGTCAAGAAGTGATTTGGCTTTCTATGTCTGAAAAGACCAAAAGCGTCTGGGTCTCAATAACAAGCGTCGGAGCAGATAGAAGAGCTCTCCAGTAAATTATATTGTGGCTCGGATAACGCATAAAGGCTTTAAGCACTATATAAGATGATAGGTTCTTCATGCCTTTTCCAGCTTTAAGCCTCGGGGACAGCTTTACGATATGAGACGACTGACACTTCCCATCTGACCCATCCCGGAGCCCCAGGGCGAGCGGTGCTATATGAAACTTTACTCTTCTAATCTGACCCATCCGGGAGCCCCAGGGTGAGCGGTGCTATATGAAACTTTACTCTTCTAATCTGACCCATCCGGGAGCACCAGGGCGAGCGGTGCTATATGAAACTTTACTCTTCTAATCTGACCCATCCGGGAGCACCAGGATGAGCGGTGCTATATGAAACTTTACTCTTCTAATCTGACCCATCCGGGAGCCCCAGGGTGAGCGGTGCTATATGAAACTTTACTCTTCTAATCTGACCCATCCGGGAGCACCAGGATGAGCGGTGCTATATGAAACTTTACTCTTCTAATCTGACCCATCCGGGAGCACCAGGATGAGCGGTGCTATATGAAACTTTACTCTTCTAATCTGACCCATCCGGGAGCACCAGGTTGAGCGGTGCTATATGAAACTTTACTCTTCTAATCTGACCCATCCGGGAGCACCAGGATGAGCGGTGCTATATGAAACTTTACTCTTCTAATCTGACCCATCCGGGAGCACCAGGATGAGCGGTGCTATATGAAACTTTACTCTTCTAATCTGACCCATCCGGGAGCACCAGGTTGAGAGGTGCTATATGAAACTTTACTCTTCTAATCTGACCCAGCCGGAAGTCCCAAGATGAGCGGTCTATATGAGAAGATGGGCTTTCCTAATCTGACCCATCCGGGAGCACCAGGATGAGCGGTGCTATATGAAACTTTACTCTTCTAATCTGACCCATCCGGGGGCAATAGGACGAGCGGTGCTATATGAAACTTTACTCTTTTTATCTGACCCAGCCGTGAGCCCCGAGATGAGCGGTGCTATATGAAACTTTACTCTTCTAATCTGACCCAGCCGGGAGCACTAGGGCGAGCGGTGCTATATAAAACTTAACTCTTCTAATCTGACCCAGCCGGAAGTCCCAAGATGAGCGGTGCTATATGAGAAGATGGGCTCTCCTAATCTGACACAGCCGTGAGCCCTAGGGTGAGAGGTGCTATATGAAACGACGGGCTTTCCTACCTAGAAGCACCATGATAAGCGGTGCTGTATGAAACGATGGGCTCTCCTAGTCTGACCTATCCAGGAGCCCCAGGGTGAGCCGAGCTATATGAAACGATGGGCTTTCCTAATCTGACACAGCCGCGAGCCACAAGATGAGCGGTGCTATATGAAACGATGGCCATGGGCTCTCCTAATCTGACGTATCCAGGAGCCCCAGGGTGAGCAGTGCTATAATAATGATAAGCGGTGCTATGATAGAAGCATCATGATAAGC
This sequence comes from Elysia crispata, assembly GCA_033675545.1. NCBI lineage: Eukaryota > Metazoa > Mollusca > Gastropoda > Plakobranchidae > Elysia > Elysia crispata. The sequence continues at coordinate 148,894 of JAWDGP010000740.1, forward strand.
GGTGCTATGATAGAAGCATCATGATAAGCGGTGCTATGATAGAAGCATCATGATGAGCGGTGCTATGATAGAAGCATCATGATGAGCGGTGCTATGATAGAAGCATCATGATAAGCGGTGCTATGATAGAAGCATCATGATAAGCGGTGCTATGATAGAAGCATCATGATAAGCGGTGCTATGATAGGCTCAACTAATCGAGCCGACCCGGAGCCCCAGGATGAGGGGTGCACGAGGTAAAGACAGCGCTATAATAGGAGACGATCATGGTTTCTCAAAGCGCTGGCAAGAAAAGAAGTTTATGATTATTTCATTTTGATTTTCTCCATCAAAATAACATCTCCAGCCCCCATCCCTTCCTTTTTTTTTAACCATGGCATAACTATGGGTAGTACCAATAAGCTTTATGATGAATACACCTAAAAATTTATTCTGGGAAAGAAACGTGCTACAGTTTCACGTTTTTGAACGCATGAAAAGTGGGCTCAGAAAACAGCAAGCACCGAAGAACTCAACTGGTGTGCACTATAACAGAAAGCCAAGGAAAATAGGAAATAAACTTCTTATTTCCGACCCTTCTCAACTTTTCTAAATACACAACAAGTCACGACTATTTCTCATCTCGCTTCACAACTTTCTTTATTGTCTTCGAGAATTAGCAAGGTGGGGGAGCTTGGATACCCGCAAACTGAAAAATAAAGACTTATGTCGTGGTGTTGACCGGAGTCCTTTCGCCTCTCTCTCTCTCTCTCTCTCTCTCTCTCTCTCTCTCTCTCTCTCTCTCTCTCACTCTCTCTCTCTCTCCAGGTTATCAAGTGTGAATGAGTACAGCCGTTTGACCTTCAAACCTTCCGACAGGTGCGCAATTTCACTCTGATCGAGATACCTTCCAGGCCGGACGCTCGTCGATGCAAGACACCGACAAGATATGCGCGTGCGTGAGCCGTTGAGCGGGTGTAAGGATCCGAAATACTGAGGCTATATACAGCGCGGAAAGCGTTTTTCAAACATTGGAAACGGTGAATGATATGACTGACAACAAAGCGCTAGGCAATGTGAAAGAAAATTGTTCCAAAAAAAAAAAAAAAAAAAAGAAAAAGAAAAGATAAGTAATAGCAAACGGGTGAGTCATTGTAAAAGTTCTAGCTTTCTCTCTCTCTCTCTCTCTCTCTCTCTCTCTCTCTCTCTCTCTCTCTCTCTCTCTCTCTCTCGCTCACACTTGTGGTTTTCCCCCAATGTTCTTTATTTCTACGACTCTGTAGCAGCTCCAGGTACAAACCTCGGGTTTTAAACTGTTCTTGAACAACCCATTCCCCTACAGAGGCAATGTAGCGAGGAAACGTGAACAAAGCGTGGAATGCTGATGGCAAACCCAGAACGCCTGAGCTGAGTTGAGCACTCCACAAAATAATCATGATTCCACAGCACCAGGCGCTCTCCATCCAAAACAAACAGCCACATTAAATATAGTTCCAGCTGTCTATTCATTCCTTCCCCTCCCCCCCCCCCCCCTTCCCCTCTCTATCTCTCTGTCTACCTCTTTTTTTTCTCTCTCTTCGTCTAATTTTCTTTTGTCTTGTCCATGCCTCTTTCTTTTCCTTTCTTTCAATCTTACAGTCCTATACCGATATCTGCGACTACCCTGGTCCTGTGTATATTTCTACAACTTATTTGCTCCGGAGGTTATGGATATTAATGTAGGAATAAAAAAAAAAAAAAAAAAAAAAGATGCAGACCATGGAGAATCTTCGATATCTCACAACGTACCAAGACCATCTGCTAAGAAGAACCCCGGATGGCATCGCACAGTATGAAGAAAACAAAGTTAGCCACGAAAAAAAATATGAGTAAACCAATGCGGTATGAGGAGATCTACAACATCAAAAGATCATCAAAACCTGCACAAACAGTCAATCCGAGTGCATCGCGTGGAAGATGAAGAGGGAGACGGTCAAAACGACGAAAAGATGATGCCAGGACGTGATCAGGTTCTGGAAAGACTGTGATACGACGAGAAAGTAAGGAAACGAAAATTAACGCGCGCACTTTGGTAATTACTATATGAGAGGCGATCCCACGGTCAACAGGAGAAGCTTGATAAACAAATTGATAGATAGATAGTAATAGACATACTAATTGATAGATAGATAGGAGGTAATCCAAAGATATATTTTTTTTCGCAAGGGGCAAGACTCACATTGACAATGGAAAAGAAAGTATGCTAAAACTTATTTTAATCAAAAAAAGAGAAAAATATTAGGCATGGAAAACACACTCACGACATGCGAAATAGATATCATGTGCAAAACAAAAAAAAAAAAAAAAGGGGGGGGGGGGGGGGAGGGGGCAGAGGAGGGAAGCACCTGCATCAACCGGGTTCATTTAGATAATTAATTATTATAAACTCAAACAGAAAGGATTGGATAAGTGCCGAGAAAATTTCCTCTCCAAAAGCGGCTGTCAGCAGTCATTTTTTTTTCATGTTTCGCCTCAAGCGACTTTCCTTCCTTAACAGGAAAGGCGTGTCCACGACAGAACAGAAAATCCACATCCACTCAGAAGTATACAGCGCACACAGTATGAAGTTAAATGCATTTAACAACAGTTGTTTACTTCTAAAAACAGGCCATTAAGCAATGAGATATCAACACATTCTTTTTCGATAAGAGATTCAGTCCCAATATCTGACTTTTAGCGATCATTACCCCAACTTAAACTTCGCCAAGGATAATATTTTTGTGTGTGTGTTTGTTGATTCAATGTACTCTCTCTCTCTCTCTCTCTCTCTCTCTCTCTCTCTCTCTCTCTCTCTCTCTCTCTCTCTCTTTTTTCTCTCTCTGTGTCTAATTTTCTTTTGTCTTGTCCATGCCTCTTTCTTTTCCTTTCTTTCAATCTTACAGTCCTATACCGATATCTGCGACTACCCTGGTCCTGTGTATATTTCTACAACTTATTTGCTCCGGAGGTTATGGATATTAATGTAGGAATATATATAAAAAAAAAAAGATGCAGACCATGGAGAATCTTCGATATCTCACAACGTACCAAGACCATCTGATAAGAAGAACCCCGGATGGCATCGCACAGTATGAAGAAAACGAAGCTAGCCAAGAAAAAAAAATATGAACAAACCGATGCGGTATGAGGAGATCTACAACATCAAAAGATCATCAAAACCTGCACAAACAGTCAATCCGAGTGCATCGCGAGGAAGATGAAGAGGGAGACGGTCAAAACGAAGGAAAGATGATGTCAGGGGGTGATCAGGTTCTGGAAAGACTTTGATACGACGAGAAAGTAACGGAACGAAAATTAACGCGCGCACTTTGGTAATTACTATGCGAGGCGATCCCACGGTCAACAGGAGAAGCTTGATAAACAAACAGAAAGATAGATAGATAGATAAATAGATAGATAGATAGATAGATAGATAGATAGATAGATAGACAGATAGATAGATAGATAGATAGATAGATAGACAGAAAGATAGATAGATAGATAAATAGATAGATAGTTAGATAGATAGATAGATAGATAGATAGATAGATAGATAGATAGATAGATAGATAGATAGATAGATAGATAGATAGATAAATAGATAGTAATAGACATACTAATTGACAGATAGATAGGAGGTAATCCAAAGATATATTTTTTTTTCGCAGCGGCAAGACTCACATTGACAATCGAAAAGAAGGTATGCTAAAACTTATTTTAATTAAAAAAGAGAAAGTTATTAGACATGGAAAGCACACTCACGATGGCTAAATAGATATCATGTGCAAAACAAAAACAAAAGAAAGGGGGGGAGAGGAGGGAAGCACCTGCATCAACCGGTTTCATTTAGATAATTAATTATACATATAATCTCAAACAGAAAGGATTGGATAAGTGCCGAGAAATTTTCCACTCCAAAAAGCGGCTGCGAGCAGCCATTTTTCTTCATGTTTCGCCATAAGCGACTTTCCTTCCTTAACAGGAAAGGCGTGTCCACGACAGAACAGAAAATCCACTGAGAAGTATACAGCGCACACAGTGTAAAGTAAACTGCATTTAAAAACAGTTGTTCACTTCTAAAAGCTGGCCATTACGCAATGAGATATCAACACATTCTTTTTCGATTTCAGTCCCAATATTTCACTTTTAGCGATCCTTACCCCAATTTAATCTTCGCCAAGGATAATATTTTTGTGTGAGTGTTTGTTGATTCAAGATGGTCATCTCAGAAACTGCATTTAAAAACAGTTGTTTACTTCTAAAAGCTGGCCATTACGCAATGAGATATCAACACATTCTTTTCCCATTTCAGTCCCAATATCTCACTTTTAGCGATCCTTACCCCAATTTAATCTTCGCCAAGGATAATATTTGTGTGTGTGTGTTTGTTGATTCAAGATGGTGATCTCAGGAACTGCATTTAAAAACAGTTGTTTACTTCTAAAAGCTGGCCATTACGCAATGAGATATCAACACATTCTTTTCCGATTTCAGTCTCAATATCTCACTTTTAGCGATCCTTACCCCAATTTAATCTTCGCCAAGGATAATATTTTTGTGCGTGTTGATTCAATGTAGCCCGTCTTCACACAAGATGGTAATCTCAGGCCCTTTATACCGCAAGGACATTCGGTCCCATCATCAGACTTTTAGCGATCATGTCATCTTATCAAAATCTTCACTAAGGATTAAATTTGTTTCTTTGTCGTTCCATAGAGCCCGTCCACACAAGATGGTGATCTCAAGCCTTTGTATTGCAAAGACACTCGGTCCCATCATCAGACTTTTAGCGATCATGTCATCAAGTGATCTTGTCAAAATCTTAGCCAGGGACTAAATATCCATACAGCCCGTCATTGCGATGGTATAATGTCAGACTTTTAGCGATCATGTCATCTTATCAAAATCTTCACTAAGGATTAAATTTGTTTCTCTGTCGTTCCATAGAGCCCTTCCACACAAGATGGTGATCTCAAGCCTTTGTATTGCAAAGACACTCGGTCCCATCATCAGACTTTTAGCGATCATGTCATCAAGTCATCTTGTCAAAACCTTAGCTAGGGACTAAATATCCATACAACCCGTCATTGCGCTGGTATGATATCAGACTTTTAGCGATCATGTCATCTTATCAAAACCTTCACTAAGGATTAAATTTGTTTCTTTGTCGTTCCATAGAGCCCGTCCACACAAGATGGTGATCTCAAGCCTTTGTATTGCAAAGACACTCGGTCCATCATCAGACTTTTAGCGATCATGTCATCAAGTCATCTTATCAAAACCTTAGCTAGGGACTAAATATCCATACAACCCGTCATTGCGCTGGTATGATATCAGACTTTTAGCGATCATGTCATCTTATAGAAATCTTCGCCAAGGACTCAATTTGTTCATTTGTCGTTCCATAGAGCCCGCCTATAAGATGGTATATACCTCAGGCCTTTGTGCCATAAAGACAAGCCCCACCAGGCAGGTCAGAACTGAAAATATGAGGCCTTTAACCTTACCTACTGGACCGTATGGAGCTCGGACCTCGAACCCGTCTACATGGTTTCTACGGATAGCAGGGAGGACGCAAAGGACGGTGTTTCCAAATGTGTAAGGCCATTCATTTCTGTTCTTTCTTTCTTCCTTTCTTTTTTTTTTGTAATCGCTCTTGGTCATACTCATCACTGCTGTAACGGTACAGATAGCTTTCACGTCTAGATTTTTCGTTACTAAATCCCAACAAAGGCATGGGAAGAGAAGGCGTCTCTTTCCAGATTTAGATTATTCGCCTGCAGGCGTCGGAAAAGACTGAACTTTTTAGATTATTTTTTTTTTCTCTACGATTACATAGACTTGTTAAAAGAAAAATCCTCCATTAGAATGATGGGAATACGGTCCACTGCATCTTTAAGTAACAGCTAGAAGAAGAATATTCTCAATGAGTCAATATTTGATGCGAATTTTGGCAGCAAAGAGCCCCCCCCCCCACACACACACACACACATATATCTCCCTCCGCCACACAGAGGCACAAAAGTGAGGATTTGAAGAAAGTAATAACTATGAGGTGAATAGTTGTTTTTCAGTGAAATCCCAACATTTTTGTTTCTCGGATATTAGTGAATATCGATAAAAACGCGATACAGGCTTCTCTGAATCTCATTTTTAAGACGAACGTTAAAGACAAATAAAGAAATTTGTAGATTGAGGCTCTATTTTGGGACCCTTCAGCTTTAGTTCGAGAAGCTAAGATAGTGGTAAGCTTGTGGTCTGCGAAACTGAGTATCATGAAAGAATTGATAGACGAGAAGGCTTGCTTGGCTGCTCCAGAGCCAGCCGCACACAAGAGTCCAGAAAACCACAATAAAAATGTTACGCTGCCAAGCAGTTTTTTTTCTTCTTCTTCTTCTTCTTTCTTTTAAGCTTAAAGGTCTGCAAAAACTTAACTTCTTTGAATTGCCTCTACCAAGCAAAAATAGAAATAAAAAAAAAAACCCAGAAAAATAAAACGAACCAACAGACTTCTTAAGCCTAACAAAGTTATGAATTAATGACTTCCTAACAGTTTTCACAGCGACCATAATACATACTGGGTTTTCAGAGGAGAGGAAAGAGGAAGAGATAGGAAGGATAATGCAAGTCTTACTTGGGTTACAATAAACAACGTTAGTCTTGTCATGCGCCGCGAGCTGTGTAATAAAACAGTAAGAGTCAGAGAACCCTACTTCTCTCGTGGACTGTTTCATGGCAAACGTTTTCTTTACAGACAGGTAAATACCTTGCTATAGTAAAAAAAACATAAAAAAAAAAAAGTGTAATAGCAATAACAATAAAGTGCAGCATATAGAGGTTCAACTGTGGCGCAAAAAACAGTCTTATGTTCATCGACAGCAGCTGGACTGGAAAGCAAAAGAGAAGATGGGGAAGGGAGAAGAGAAGGAAGGAGAGGGAGAGAGAGAGAGAGAGAGAGAGAGAGAGAGAGAGAGAGAGAGAGAGAGAGAGAGAGAGAGAGAGAGAGAGAGAGAGAGAGAGAGAGAGAGAGGAGAGCAGGAGGAAGGATCAGAAATATTTCATCGTATCTCCTTTTCCAGAGACAACAGAGCTGATCCGCGGCGCGTCATTTGGAAGGGTTCCTGTTGGCACCATCTGTCAACGTGTACCGGGATAATGTAGAACACAGGCAGCGGTGAGCACTCGCCGCAGCCAAAGGTAGATTCTACAGTTTGAAATAGTCATGGGGGGAAACCCATACACACGCCACAGAGGAGAACTGAAACGGGATCACTCAAAAAAGAAGGTGAAAAAAAAAGTTCACAAGCAGTAAAGACTTTCATTGTCCATCATAGGGTGTCACGGTGGAGATGGCCAGAAGCCCAGGGTCTCAGGGACGATGAAAACTTTTGAACTAAACTTGGCTCAGTTATAGACATGACGTGAAAGGAAAGGGAAAAACATGCAGGAGGGCAATTAAAATAGTAATAGATCAAAAGCGGGGAGAAGATTCACAGAGTGCATAGATGGGTAGATAACAGAGGGCTAAGAGAACGTGAGGTGAGAGAAAAGGAGGAGAATACGAGAATGGGGTTGAGAAAGCGAGCTGCAGGGAGAGAAAGGTAAAGTAGAGAAGACACATAAGAAAGTTATCAAGTAAAAAAGAAGGAGAGGGAGAGAGAAAGAGAAAGAGAGAGATAGATAGATAGATATATATAGAGAGAGAGATAGAGAGAGAGAGAGAGAGAGAGAGAGAGAGAGAGAGAGAGAGAGAGAGAGAGAGAGAGAGAGAGAGAGAGAGAGAGAGAGAGAGAGAGGCGGAGCGAAAGAGGATATATATTACAAAAGACAGCAAAACGAAGACAAAACAATCAGTGGCCGGCGAGTTGCCACAGACGATTCATATCAGATACAATAAGAAGCAAATTGATCTTAGCTTAAAAAAAAAACATAAAACAGAAAAAGAAACCGGTGAAGAGAGAAACGTGGGAACAGCTGTCGCAATTCTTAACCGAATAACGCAAATATTTATGAAGATGCGTTTTCTTCTTATACTTTTTCACGATTACAGCGACCAAAAAACGTTTGCCAAAAGCACTTTTCGGTTTGATCGATCTGCACTGTCAGGCAGTAAAATAAAGCTCTTTTTTTCAAACTGAAAACTTAGTCTTGGAGCGATGTCAAACGGATAAAGCGATGTCGAGGCAATAAAATTGCAGTTAGAGGAGGAAAGAGCCTCTTCTCCTAGGAGGCAGCTTGTACAGAGGTAAACTACAAGGGTAAATCTCTCGGTACAAGCAGACTGAAGGAATAAAGGGCATTGGAACAGAGTAACGTCCTCTTGACTGGACTTCAACGTGATTTTCCGTAGTTGGGTTGCGTCTTCTCTGCTTTCCTGGGAGTGTCGTGGAGGAAGAAGGGCGACGGCCTCTCTTGCCGCCCAAGCGAATGTTAGAGCTTTACGTTAGAGTTATCAGAAGGGTTTTGGGTCTCTTAAAGGAGATGAATATCGAGATCTTGTGCTTATTTTGAGCTGGTTCTACGGCTTAATGACAGATGGGGAAAGAAAAGGGGGAGGGGTTAGGTGTCTATATATAGTGAAGATAAAGGTGAGGTTTAAAGTATCAGATACCCTCGAAAATGTTCAGCAGGTTTTATGGAAAGTTGGATCTTCTGCAGAATGAGATCGACCTTTTTCTAGCTATTCATCAAACCACCCAAATGCTGGACGGAGAAGAAAAGCTAAGGCCCCAAATTCAATTTCCGACGGTATTGCAGTTTAAACGAGAGATAGAAAGTCTTGCAGATGTTTGTTCCACCCTTTCGCGGTTTAATCTGCTGGTACCTCTATCTGGGAACTGCATCAAGTATAACTGAATATTACACAAGATCTAGCAAGCTGAATTGAAAAATGAGGGCCTCTATCAGAGTCAATAGGGAGGTAAACGAGAAAATCTAATGCGTAACTACAAAATTCCAACAGGAAAGTATTTATATTCTTTTTTCAAAACCTATTAATTCAGCCGCAACGTTCCCAGCATGCTGGAGGACAATAACCGATGCCAGGACCGAGCTCGTTCCAACTCCAGATCCAGAAACTGTCTTGAATAAGACAGAACCCACAAGATGTAGGTTTCGCGTAAGTTTTTTTTTTTTTACCTCGCCACACGCTTAGACTTAATCCCTATATATTTTTGACTGGTCTTTAACTTTATAGAGAGAATAGTTACAAAGCCTCTGTTTACACGATTAGCATCGTCTCCGAGGCGTTACCAGGACATTTCTCAGGTTCCGCAAAACTTCCTCCGTCACAACAAATTACTTCTCATGATTTATAGCTGGTTGTCCTAGGTGATCCTTGGATCCTGGTGTCTCCTGGAGCAGAACAGCTGACACGCATGCCTTACAACACAAATTCTATATCTGACCAGACATGGTGCTCTCTCTCTCTCTCTCTCTCTCTCTCTCTCTCTCTCTCTCTCTCTCTCTCTCTCTCTCTCTCTCTCTCTCTCTCTCTCTCTCTCTCTCTCTCAATCATAACATCTATCTCACTCTGTCTTTCCCTCTCTCTCACTCTCACTTTCGTAATCTCTATCTTTGCGAACCACAAAATCAGCCTCCCTACATATTCTCTATCTCTCTGTGTGTTTCTCTCTTGTTGTGAGTTTTCCTTTTTCTCTGATTTCGTCCCGGCCCTGGATTAATTTCTCATATAGATGTTGCAGAATTAATTACGAACACAATCAGGAGAAAGTCCTTGTATTATCACAGCCATACCAGGTTAACATTGATCTTACTAAGTCTCTCAAGTTGGTTAAACATGGGCTCTCGGCCGGTTGGAACTAATGACGACCACACCTTAAACACATCGTAGGGATATACAACAACACACTCACATGTATACTGACACTCTCTCTTAGTAAGTTAAATGTTATCGTCTCTCATTGCATACAACAGACTCAGAGAATTCGTTCCTTCGACATTGTGTGAAAACAGGATTGAAAACTCAATCGTTTTCAGAGCTTAGACTCTAGAAGGTAAAAAAAAAACCCCAGCTTTTCAAAAAAACTCCATGGACATCTTACAGCCGTGTGTACTTTTTTAAAGTGTTCAGACTAAAGAAAGTACAAGTGGACTATTTCTCCAAGGGCAACGGATCCATATGATTGAACCGGTAGTAATCGGATCATGAGTTCGACACCTAAGACATCTGCTGAACCGAACACGTTCTACCCAAGAAATCGACAATCAACAACACGGATGAGAATCGGATACCACGAGTTTCTTGAAACAATATCATTATAACACCTTCAGGCAGTACCAGACTCTAATTCTCCAACCTCCTGCACAGCCCTCTCCGAGTAGATCTCCATTCTTCTACCACAGCCTGTTACATGCACCACTGATAGTGATTGTAAACAACCAAGATCAGATAACTCGCCTTCATTGATGTTTGTGTTGATAGAATCCGACCTCACTTTCAAACATCTCCGAGCACAGAAGTGTGTTTCCTTCCCATCTCTGTCTCTCTGTCTCTCTCTGTCTCTCTCTGTCTCTCTCTCTCTCTCTCTCTCTCTCTCTCTCTCTCTCTCTGTCTCTCTCTGTCTCTCTCTGTCTCTCTCTCTGTCTGGTGATTCCTGAGAGATGATGGAGAAACTATTTCCCACATACATACATATCTAGTTTTATGTAAATCGCGTGTGGAGTCTCTGTCGCGATGTCAGAACAAATAAAATCTGGGACGTTGCAGCTGTGTGAATTTAGCACCGCACTTAGAACGACTACTTTGCAGGACCAGCATGTTGGACAAACCATTACAGGCTTTGAGATTTATGCCAAACCCTCATCAAGTAAAAATTCTAGTCGTGAGGTATTCAGGAAGGTTTCTTGCTGAGGCAAAATCGTAACATCTTTGAACTTCAGCGATATCATAAAAAACAGAAGTAGACGTTTGAAATTTTCAAGAACGGTGGGTGGGAAAATTGAAGAAAACATGATATCTCAAAAGATCCACATTTCCGTTTCTTTTTTGTTTTGCATACTAAAACAGCATAGGGATTAAACCTGTAGCTTTTCCTCTGGTTGGGTCACTGATATACTGCTACTGCTTCCTGGTATTAAACGATTCCAGGTGAAAAGTTAAGATTTACAATGCATATCTTTACTGCTGTCAAGAAACTAGAGTAATCGTCCTACTCTCTATCTACATAGATTAGCGAATGAGTATGAGCGAAGAACAAGAGATAAGGATAAAACAATATCCCTCCTTTCTTCTCCCATCTCACACACACATACAAATACATACCGATACATATACAACTTTTCAGACTAATGGCGACTATAAATACAAATGAAGCAAGCGCAGCCATCATCCGTTTTTTCTAGCCTGGCATGTGGTCTCCCTCTGTTCGGCATTCTATCCCCAAACTTCTGTAGTCCTACCACAAACTACGAATGTCTTCTCAGCGCCCTTTGGATATTGGCGAGCGTCCAAACGGGCTCGCTTAGGGCACGAAAGCTAATCCTCCCATTACTGCGTGTGGGTGCTCTGTGTCTGCGGCAGCCACTGAGCCAGGAAAGGTAGACAAGCATACCGCAGTCTAACCGTATTACTCGGTCCTAAACACTAAAGGCAAGGGATATTTATGATTATTATTCATAATTATTGTGAATGGTGCTTCTTTTTACAGAGGAGATTCACAGAGCAAACTCACTTCAACGAGATACCACAATCCCAGCCGCGAATATAAGGCAGCGACCGGGTGGCTGACATGCACAAGCTTTCCGTGAAGGATATTGAAACTTTTAGGTCCACGACAATTTCAGTGGAAGCATTATTTCTACGTGAACCTTCGTCTCTCTCTCTCTCTCTCTCTCTCTCTCTCTCTCTCTCTCTCTCTATCTCTCTCTCTCTCTCTCTCTCTCTCTCTCTCTCTCTCTCTCTCTCTCTCTCTCTCTCTCTCTCTCTCTCTCTCTCTCTCTCTCTCTCTCTCTCTCTCTCTCTCTCTCTCTCTCTCTCTCTCTCTCTCAGAGGATAATCTCTACATCAGGCTCAGTCCACTGATCGGACTCTGTCAGGTGACTTGTTCCAATAAGCAGCGAGCGAATCCTCCAGACCACAATTATGTGACATGTGCCACTTGTCATGGACCTAATCACCGGCCTCTTCCGCGGGTGAGCTCTATCAAAAGGCGACAGATGCAGGAAGGGTAAATTTGGTTCGCCATCTAACTCTGGGGCAACGCACGGTGTAGGCCTACAATCTAGATATCAAGAGAGCGTTTGCATAATCAAAGTGTATTGAAATGGCAGTAACGAGGTCCTAGATTCGATCCCTTGTTAGACCTGGTCTAGAATCCATCCAACCAAACCAGTCCTATCCTTGCTCTGATACAGTCTCCCAATCTTCACAAGATTGTTTGCGGACTTAGGGAACGTAAAACTAACCAAAGAACTTGCAAGACAAGAATGTTAAAAAAGCCTCCTTAGGCCCAAGACTCCTTGGTGCAGACCGTTCAAATAATCTGAACGAAGTCTCTCACCATCCTCGAGTAAATAACTAAAAATCACCGTAGACAACATACGTAGAGCCTCCTAGAGCCCACGACTCCATGGGGCAGACCGTTGAAATAATCTGAAAGACGTTTCAACATCCTCGAGTAAATAACCAAAGAACTTCCCAGACAAAATTAATACAAAAGCCTCCTAGGGTCCAAGACGTTGAAATAACCTGAACGAAGTCTCATGCTCACCATCCTCGAGTAAAGAACCAAAGAACTTCCATGACTGGTGGAGCGTCTTAGAGCCCAAGACCACCCCCATCCCCCGCTTCCCTGGGGCAGACCATTGAAATAAAGTGATCGAAGCCTCTCACCATCCTCGAGTAAATAAGTAAAGATCACACAAGACAAGATTGGTAGAGACTCCTAGGGCTAAGAACCCCCTACTTCCTCTAGGCGCGGCAGACCGCTGAAATAATCTGAACGAAATCTCACCATCCTCGAGAAAATAACCAAAGAACTTAAGGAAAAGATTGGTAGAGCCAACTAAGGCCCAAGACACCACCATCCCCCTCCCCCCTTTCTTAGGCGCGGCAAACCCTTGAAAGAAATGATAAAGTGAAAGAAGTCTCTCACCATCCTCGAGGTCCTCTGAGAGCTTCTTGTACAGCAGGAACGGCGTGTTCAGGTGGAACTCCACGTGCTGCGTGAGAGGCTGCACCAGGTTGTTCAAGTCCTTCCGGTTCAGGATGATCAGGCCGTACGTGGGACTCGCCGACCTGGCACGAGGACAAAGGAAGCAAATCATGAAAGTTAAAGTAGATATTTTATTTTAATATAATTATTTTTTTTAAAACCACAAATACTGAAGCATACTCCAATACATCAGGTCACTGAATCTTGCTTTGTTTTTTTTTCTTAGAACTATGTATAATTTGTATAATCAAACGAGTCATTCGTCTGACGAGTAATTACCATTTTCTACGACAACAATTTCAATGAAGTATTGTCACCAATTCTCATTTTATCCCTCCCCCCCCCACACACACACACACATCTTTTTTTTTTTAACCACGTTTCATGAGCTATACAAGTTGTCACATAAAAGAGTAATCTGCCCTAAACACTTTCCCCCTCTTTTCTCAAAACTATCTTTTACGTATCTAATAAATGAAACCCACAGTAATATTTACACAAATAACACGACTTTTTGGTTGCCTAAAAGCTGTGGAAAAAGTACGGGTCATTACATTTTTTTCTATTTTGTGTGAGAAAATAGATCGGTAACTTCCTGAGGGCCGACTAAACGCGTTGGGTCTCACCGGGTAGGACTCGGCTCATTGGGACCCGAGTCTTTGTGTGAGAAAATAGATCGGTTACTTCCTGAGGGCCGGCTAAACGCGTTGGGTCTCACCGGGTAGGCTAGGACTCGGCTCATTAGGACCCGAGTCTTTGTGTGAGAAAATACATCGGTTACTTCCTGAGGGCCGGCTAAACGCGTTGGGTCTCACCGGGTAGGACTCGGCTCATTAGGACCCGAGTCTTTGTGTGAGAAAATACATCGGTTACTTCCTGAGGGCCGGCTAAACGCGTTGGGTCTCACCGGGTAGGACTCGGCTCATTAGGACCCGAGTCTTTGTGTGAGAAAATACATCGGTTACTTCCTGAGGGCCGGCTAAACGCGTTGGGTCTCACCGGGTAGGACTCGGCTCATTAGGACCCGAGTCTTTGTGTGAGAAAATACATCGGTTACTTCCTGAGGGCCGGCTAAACGCGTTGGGTCTCACCGGGTAGGACTTGGCTCATTAGGACCCGAGTCTTTGTGTGAGAAAATACATCGGTTACTTCCTGAGGGCCGGCTAAACGCGTTGGGTCTCACCGGGTAGGACTCGGCTCATTAGAACCCGAGTCTTTGTGTGAGAAAATACATCGGTAACTTCCTGAGGGCCGGCTAAACGCGTTGGATCTCACCGGGTAGGACTCGGCTCATTAGGACCCGAGTCCTTGTATCCGGCAGCCTGCTAAAGTGCTTTGCCTTATAAACATTCACCGAATAACCTTATGAGGAGCAAGCGACTTTTCATTTACCCAGAGATTGTTTGAAGGGGATTCGAACCCCCGATCAGCTTTGTTACCCAACCTGGGAAATTAGAATCGATCCCAGCAGTTTATGATAGCGCTAGTTATGGCTCCCCGGATGTCCTTTTTTTTTTTTTTTAAAGGCAAAAGGGAAAATCGCGTAACCAATAATGCAGCTTACTCCCTGCGATAAAGGAAGCCATCCTACACTACAACTGTCATAATTGATTGCTTGATGTAGCTCGTACACAACAAAGTGATATCGATATTTTAACTGCACGTGAAAAAAGACAGTAACCTAGAAGACACGCAGATCATCTGGGTTGGTGTCGAATTCTCAAAGATCTCTTTACCAACTCTGAGTAGTCTGAACTAGAACCAGCCACGGATAAGTGGGTCACCGCATCACCGCTTTTGGTGGAGTGGGCAGTTCTAATAACGCTGCCCGCACTTAACAAACGTTGACGTGAAAAAAAAATGTCCGTCATTTTATAAGCTGGTACGGGCGGCAATGCGTCGCGAAGTTCCTGCGCGTTTATTAGTATCGGCCATGACCACTTCATGGATGGAGTTTGAAACAGTATCCATTTATCCAACCAACTAATCAATCAACCAAAAGTCAGCCACGTTTGAAAAACCACAGAGTAATATTTTTAGTATCGAATCAAGCTTCATGCACGTAAAACAACAACAAAAAATAAAAAATAAAAAAGGCAAAAAACTTGTATTTCGCTAGTTAGCAGCAACGGTGCTACAGTAGGAGAAGTAAGCCGACCACCATATCTAGAACAACAACAAACACGAGAATTGATCCAATTATCCCTGTGGGACCCAGAACCAGAAAAAGACACCAAAAAATAAAAAAAGACACGTAAACACAACAAACCAAGAAGTGGGCAAGGGAAGGTAAATACACTAGCCTTCAGGTATAGAAAAAAAATCGCCTCCTGAGGGGGAAAACCCGGAAAGATAGTGGATACCTGGAGAGGGAAAGGGGGGGGAGAGAGAGAGAGAGAGAGAGAGAGAGAGAGAGAGAGAGAGAGAGAGAGAGAGAGAGAGAGAGAGAGAGAGAGAGAGAGAGAGAGAGAGAGAGAGAGAGAGAGAGAGAGAGAGAGAGAGAGAGAGAGAGAGAGAGAGAGAGAGAGAGAGAGAGATTGTGTTGGCCCGGAGCCATGAAGAGACCCGTCTAACCACCAAGGTAAACAAGCCGGAATAAAGCCTAGGAGCATCTCCAACTGTTAGAAATCCACAAATCGAGATCTTTGATTCACGTAACCCGGGCATCACGTTACCGCTTAAACTGACTAACCTTGAGCTTAAGGAAGATCTGTGCCTGGCATTGAGTGTCTGCCCTTGAAAAAGACGAAATGAAGCAGGCTTAAAACTGATGGATCAATAATATGGCCATGGGTAAGCTCAAGTCTTTTACCATCCCTGTCAAAGTCGACCAAGAGGTGAGGTTGCAAGGTATTTTTATTTTGAAAATCAGTATACGCCGATTGCGTGTTCCTGCAATGAGGAGAAATGGGCACAACCACATACGTGTGTGTTTTATTGATCTATTTCATTTTACGTGTAAGCAGACTAAGTCGGAAGAAGACAGAAACACCACTTTTTGCCAGGCTCTAGACTAGGCATTACTCACCCCTAAAGAGCGCGAATTTCATACGTGTATAATAGAAAAGATACAAAGACGTAGGAGTATTCTGCTGGAGATTGGCAATTCTAACTTGGCGGTCGGTCTCTTGGTAAAAAAAAAAATTGCTCTTTGTCCGAACTTTGCTAAATGGTTAACGGAAATAGATAACTTCAACTTATGCGACCGTTTGTTTACTTTTTGTAGTGACTGGCCTGTGATGAGAGAGCTTCGGTATAAGTAAAAATAAAAAAATAAAAAATAAAAACCACGCCACCCTCCGAAAAAAACCAATCCACAACATAATTATATATATATAATGCTAGGTAAAAAAGATAAATAATTATACCTTCGACCACTACTCCTATTCTCTTTTCCTATTATTCCTCCACAAATGCGCGAGCCTTAGGACGGTGCTCTTGACCTCATCCTCGTCTATCTTCAGAGCGTTGTCCGACTTAGTCGACCTTCTGTACCATTATCCCACTCGGCCGAAACACCTCCGTGTGTTTGGACAAGCGCTGATCTGACAGCGAGATCTACAAACATCCCAGATTAGCGTCCACAACGCGCGGTCGGGGCACACTTAGGCTACTAGAGCGAGTTACTGACCGACCGATGGTCCCGGTTGGGCCTGGTTAGCCTCCCCGTTGATGTCAGTAGCCTAAGTACCTGGAGTGATCAGTCCTCCTAGCATTCATCAACCAGGGCTAATAAACACTCAGGCAGCGGCCACTTCAGCTAGCGGTACGGCAATATTCCGAGCTACTTATACCGTGTCGACGCCACTCAGCACCATGCCCAGTAGTGTCCGGCGCGGCACCGATGTCCAAGCGATTTATGGCCGTAACGTGCGGGTTAAACACGGTAAAAAGCCTGCAAGGAATCACTGAAAGTGCGGTACAGTGCAGCACTTAGCACGGTAAAAGCCTGCAAGAAATCACTGAAAGTGCGGTACAGTGCAGCACTTAGCACGGTAAAAGCCTGCAAGAAATCACTGAAAGTGCGGTACAGTGCAGCACTTAGCACGGTAAAAGCCTGCAAGGAATAATTGAAAGTGCGGTTCCGTGCAGACTTAGAATGCCGAGGCTACAGAATCTGTGCGATTTATACCCGTCAAGTGAGGGTTAAGCATGGTAAAAGCTCACAAGGAATCACTGCAAGTGCGTTACAAGGCATGCGGAGCCTACAGAATCCGTGCGATATATGCCCGTCAGGCGCGGGTTAAACACGGTAAAAGCTCGCAAGGAATCACTGAAAGGGCGGTACAGTGCAGCACTTAGTGTACCGAAGCCACTGTATTCAATGTCGATATCATAACTAACGGACGTGAAGGCGATATCTTTAAGTATAGCATTAAGGGCATAAGTAAAAAAAAAGAAAGAAAAAGAGACAGAGTTCCTAACCAATCTAATACTGAGACGCATGAGCAGTGAAAGAAGCGAATACAGAGGTAACACAGATGAAGTCTTTCTCCCTTCATAGCTGGTCTCATCGGTTTCGTACACTAGTTCAATGTTCAATGTTGAAGACATACTCCATCAAATATTGGGGACACATCTGCAAAGATTTCATTCTGTATAAGCCTCCTGACCTCACCAATTACAAGCAAACGTATAAAACAATCACTTTTACACAAAAAAATGCGTTCATCTACCGCCGGCACAATTCCCAAAACAATGAGAAATCTCCTCAGTGAATCCCTGGCTGCAGCGAGACCGGGATATCAGTCAACCCTCTAAACCAGGAATCTCGTAGTAACCGTCCGAGTGCTGATCGGACTCCAGCGAGACCGGGATATTAATCATCACGGTCGACCAGGAATCTCGTATTAACCGTCCGAGTGCTGATCGGACTCCAGCGAGACCGGGATATTAATCATCACGGTCGACCAGGAATCTCGTATTAACCGTCCGAGTGCTGATCGGACTCCAGCGAGACCGGGATATCAGTCAACCCTCTAAACCAGGAATCTCGTATTAACCGTCCGAGTGCTGATCGGACTGCAGCGAGACCAGGATATCAATCATCACGGTAAACCAGGAATCTCGTATTAACCATCTGAGTATTGATCTGGCAGCAGCGAGACCGGGATATCAATCATCACGGTAAACCAGGAATCTCGTATTAACCGTCATAGTACTCGTCTGGCAGCAGCGAGACCAGGATATCAATCATCACGGTAAACCAGGACTCTTGTATTAACCGTCTGAGTGCTGATCGGGCAGCAGCGAGACCAGGATATCAATCATCACGGTAAACCAGGACTCTTGTATTAACCGTCTGAGTGCTGATCTGGCAGCAGCGAGACCAGGATATCAATCATCACGGTAAACCAGGAATCTCGTATTAACCGGCATAGTGGTGGTGTGGCAGCAGGGAGACCAAGATATCAATCATAACGGTAAACCAGGAATCTCGTATTAACCGTCTGAGTGCTGATCGGACTGCAGCGAGGTCGGGATATCAATCATCACGCTAAACCAGGAATCTCGCATTAACCGTCATAGTGCTGGCCTGGCAGCAGCGAGACCGGGTTATCAATCATCACGGTAAAACAGAAATCTCGTATAAACCGTCTGCTTGCTGATCGGACTGCACTGATGGACCCTTCTCTCGGCATCGAGGCTGGCGTACTTCTACATTGTTGTCATTTCTGGTTTGATTGAGCAGTGATGGATGCACGTCACGGAAGAATGTTAAGTCTTCTACTCTGCTGATTGCAGCCTTACAGCGAGCAGCTTGCTAGATGCGTGGAGGCAGGTAACTATTTTTTTAGTCTTCGGGTCAACTAGGAGGAGATGAGTCTGCACCACCACCAGCTTCACAGCCAAAGCTACCTGTTGATTGGCGCTGCTAAAGGCTTCTTCGATTAAAAGAAAATGTGACATCAGTTTAAAAACTGTCTTCCAGATTAACTTTAAAGACGGGTGTCAAATCTTACACCCCCCCCCAAAAAAAAAACAAAAAAAACAACCAAAACCGGAATGGGAGAAGACCAGTCTTCCAATGAATGTCATGTAATAAAATTAGGCAAAATGGGAGATGTGTCATTATGTCGCTGATAATAAACAAACTGTGTTAATATGAAGATAAACTACATTAGTCATCAAATTAACGGAGGATCGCGAATACATTCTACGTTTCATTGCTGACACAGTTTATAAAAGAAAGAATTTAATGTCCCTGAAACTTGCTATAGGCAGGGTGAAAAAGATCAATACATGGATACTTCCTTCGTGCCACTGTAGACATATGCAGATAAGCAGACAGATGTGATCTTCGTGCTACTGTTGACAAAATGATTAGGGAAAGTAGTCCAATGCTTCCGTGTTACTTTGAACGAGTAAAAAATTGAAAAAATAAAGGGAAAAAAAGAAGTATTCTACGCGTGATTCTAAACTCAAATCATGGATAGAATAAAGAGCCACTCAAATTCTTTTCGCCACCGAAGGTCAGTAAGTCTTCTCAGTTCATGAACAAATAGGTCAGTGTAATATAAGGTCAGTTGGAGAAAGGTTCAATACGTCATCGTCGACAAATTCAAGAGATTTCTAAGGTTTATGATTTCGCTGTATATTTTCTCTGAGCACAAAGCTATACTAGATCCATCTGTATCTTCACCTTATCGCTGTGAAGGGTTCCCTGAGTCAGAGAAAACAACTCTCCGCTGAGTCATAGGTGGAAACAACTCTCTTATTGTTACACTTAACAAGGTCACTCGGCTTCAGAGATAAAAATAGCCGTATTGCACGTAAGCACCACTATTGGCAAGACCGTAGAAGATCAGCGTTGTATTATGATTGCAGAATATAAATATGTTTTTATCACTGTAATGAAACATTAAAAAGTAAATAAAGAGATTATATGTGTATCACTGACATGATAGGAAATTTCCCCCAGCCTTGTTTTAAAGAATGCTTGCAGGTAAAAAAAAAAAAATTTGCAGTGTGGACAAGATGGTTCGGTCAATGAATGTGTGTTTGTGTGGATTTTTTTTTTTTTGTGTGTGTATTATTTATTAACACATTTATTCAGATAATGCAGTGCGATATTTACGATGCGGTTTACAAGGTCATCACAATACTCAATATGTTCAGCATGATAATGGCGGAGCGGGTGACCAACTTAGGACGAGTCCATTGTGCAACAATCTGGCTCTTCGGATATTCTGAACCTACTCACCAAGGAAAAAAAATACTGGGACAACCAAAACTCTTACTAAAGTCGGTCGGATCGGGATTACGGGGTTAATTAAGACGGCAGGCCACGGTGCGCTGGGCGCGGGTATCTTACGGTAAGGATGAGAGGACCGCAGGAAAAACTTACGCCCCATCGCGCCCAATCAACCGCAAAATCTTGGACGAATTTTCCGCACTGCGAGAACGAGCGCTCATCATGAGCTGCACGTGCGCAAACAAACCTGTTCAAGCCGTGCGAACTGAAACATGCTGCTAGCGGGCTGGCAATTATGCTACATAACATACAAAGCGTGTATTGTGTGGCTACACTTGACTTGCTTCCTCCGGTCTGGATGACGCACAAATTAATGGCGCAGACTTTGTCGCAGGAATGATGGGAGATTTGGTGTCCCTTTTTTTTTTTTTTTTTTTTTTTTTTAGAAAGTTGAAGTTTCTTCGAGTCCAAATTTATTGGACACTACACCATCCTGAAATATATCCATTTATTTCTTTTTTCTTTCATTTTTTTAGAGGGAGGGGGGGGGGGGGGAAGAGGAGACTAAAATTGTGACGTCACAAGTCAGAGTAATAAGAGCCAGTCTCTGCGATTTGAGATCCATTCAACTAGCGATGAATTTTACTCCAAACACTAGACGTCTATTCAGCCCCTTCTGGTTGCAAGACTGTCACATTACATTGAGGAAACCATCCCCATCGCGACAAATCTGAGAAAGACTAGACTTAAGTTCTATGTAGAATAAACTAACATATATATACTTCGTCCCAGGGCAGGAAACCGTCATCGTTGCGAGAAATCTTGATAGAGAAACTAGACCAGCTAATGTTCTATATAGAACAATATAGAATATATTTCGTTCCCGGGCACGAAATCATCATCGCTTCGAGAAATCTTGATAGAGAAACGAGACCAGCTAATGTTCTATATAGAACAATATAAAATATACTTCGTCCCAGTGCACGAAATCATGTTTAGGGTTTGCGCGTCTCCGGTCAAAGTGTGCGAGATGTACAAACATCAACAGCCGTTGGCAGCAGCAGCTGCTGTGGTTAGTGCGTCTGGCGTGTTGCCGACATTGGGTGCTTCAAGTGTCAATCACGCGTTCAATGTTTGAATATAGAGTCATTCTGAAGTCTTTTATTGTGCATCAACTTGTAAGGGTGACAGTGCTAGATTGTACTTCAAAACTCTAACTTTAACTCTCTTTCTCCCTCTCTTCTCTCTCTCTCTCTCTCTCTCTCTCTCTCTCTCTCTCTCTCCCCCCCCCCCCCCCCTTTTCCCCTTTCCCTCGTGATTGTTCAATGTTTTATTCGACAAATAAAAAGGAGTCATGACACAGATGAGGAAATTATGGCAAAAAGGGAGGGAGGATGGAGGGCGAGAGGAGATAGCGAGGGAGGAAATGAGGAAGTGGGACAGATGTGTAAGGAAGGAGAGAGAGAGAGAGAGAGAGAGAGAGAGAGAGAGAGAGAGAGAGAGGAGGGAGGGAGAGAGAGAAACAGAGAGAGATATTAAGAGAAAACATAGCCACTGATTATGTGGGTGGGGGGGGGGGGGGTCAAGGAGATTTACAAAAGAAAAAGGTCTGTAATGAGTGAGGAGTACGCAAGGAAATGAGGAACGAACAAAAGAAGAATAAGGGAGGGGAGAGAGAAAGAAGAGAGAGAGAGAGAGAGAGAGAGAAGAGATGAAGGGAAGAAAAGAGAAAGAGTAGGGGAAAGACAAAGAGATAGAGCTGAGAGAGAGAGAGAGAGAGAGAGAGAGAGAGAGAGAGAGAGAGAGAGAGAGAGAGAGAGAGAGAGAGAGAGAGAGAGAGAGAAAGATTGAGTGGGAAAAGAGTGAAAGGCAAATAAGATGTCGAGTGCTCACAGCTATTCAATTGTTAGACATAATCCGTCCATTTGGACACTTTTTAAAAAGCCTTCGTGAAATACAAATAAACAAATGAATAAATAACGCGCGCCAGAAATGCTCAAAGGAACAGGTAGGACCCAAATAATTGTTACGCTGATGTCCCCAAAAATTATGAAATACTTGTACATGAATATTTCCATCAACATGGAATCACCCATGCCCGCAGACATTCGGAAGCAGAACACATGCCTTTCAGCACAAAGCAAATCGCGAGCTTCATTTCTGAATGAAATTAGTTCATGCATAAATATGCAGGCGGTGATGAGGAAAAAACATCAACAACAACAACAAAAAAAAAAAAAAAACAGTAAAAAAAAGCGTTTCTTGAAACAGAGCCATAATAAAAAAAAAAAACAACAAAAAACAAGAAACTCACGCAAGGTAAACTTTATTCACAATGGTAATTAAAATAAATAAATAAATAAATAAAAAAATTATTAACGTGTGATGAAATGTTTACAAGCAGCCATAAAGATGAAACAAAGACGGTTATTCAACAAACATAAATAAACGAGGAGCTGGAAAACTTCCTTTCGTTACACGTACACCCACGGCGGTAGTTACCTCGCTCCGCCTGGGTGGCGACACGCACGTGCGCGCGCGTGCCTTCCCGTGAGCGTCGCATCAGCGCGCGCTGAAAGCGGGGCATAACGGGGGGTGAGTAGTTTTACCAGGGTGTAGGGCTTGTGGGGCTTTGTAGAGCTATAACCCTTTCACTGACATGAACTCGTAACTTGCGTTACAGGTAAAGAGAGGTGATGCAAGTCTCTCTCTCTCACTCTCTGCCTCTGTCTGTCTGTCTGTCTGTCTGTCTGTCTGTCTCTCTCTCTCTCTCTCTCTCTCTCTCTCTGCCTCTGTCTGTCTGTCTGTCTGTCTGTCTGTCTGTCTGAGTGTCTCTGCCTCTGTCTCAGTCCCTGTCTCTCTCTCTCTCTCTCTCTCTCTCTCTCTTTCTCTCTCTCTCTCTATATTTATATATATATATATATATGTATAATTATAATTATATATAATTATATATCTATCTTTCTCTTTTACAAAGCCTTGTTCTCCTTCTTTAGTACATCTAGATATCTTTTCTTCCTCCAGTCCCGCACCATGTCACTTTTAAAGTACGTATTTTGTTTACTTTCCCTCTTTCCTTCCTCACTGTATTGCTCTCTCTCTCTCCCGCCCTCCCTCCCTTTCTCTCTCTCTCTCTCTCTCTCTCTCTCTCTCTCTCTCTCTCTCTCTCTTTCTCCGACAATAGGACTTTGACTTCCTTTCTATCTATCTGTATCTCTCTCTATATATATATCTCTCTCTCTCTCTCTCCTTGTCCACGTCAAATTGACTTTGCCTTCCTTCCTATCTATCTGTCTCTATCTCTCTTTCTGTCTGTGTCTTCCTCTCCCCACCCCACCCCCTTGAGTCGCTGAAAGGTCGCTCACACCGACCCTCGGCAAGGGTATACGGCACGGCCTCTAACTGCACGCCATGCAGGCCGGCGAGGGATCCAGCCTGTGGGTAGATCTAACCACTACACCCTGTACACCGTACGTCAAGTAGCGCCGCTAGACCTAGCCGTGGAAGCAGCGACCGACTCCCTCGTGAAGCTAACCGAGGCTCAAGGTACAAAACCGCTCCACAAGTCGCTGGCGTGTCGGAGAGCAGCGCTTGGCTTGACGCGCGCTACAGTTATAATTCCTAGACTATTAGAATTACATAACTTTGTTCAAATCACTTCCAGCGATCTAGAATAGAGTAGTGCTATAAGTAGAATCTAGTAAGTGGTTGTATTTTTTTTTACTAACTTCTTTTTACAAACCTAAATCTCTAACTGCGTCAGCCTACGAGAGTAGATTGCAGAAGACAAATCTTACACAGTCCTCCCTCGCTACGGATTATCGCCACGGTATAACTTCTGATAACTGGAGTATATGGTTTGTTTGGTTTTTCGTTCTTTCTTTTTTTTTTTTTTTTTTTTCCTCACCGTGTGGTATATTTGTGATTCTCAGGAGGAGGAGGAGGACTCACTTTTCACCAGCATCGGTGATCGACCGCAGTCAGTGGAGTATTTTTTTTCCCAATTTCAAGCGGATTAAATTAAAAAACAAAAAAAAAAAGAAAGAAAGAAAAATCGTTTGTTTGCCAGCACGGCGGAACGAGTTTTACCAATAACAAGGACGGGACCGAGCTGAGATGGGAACCATCTGGTAGGTTTTGTGGGGGGGACTCTAGTCTCACCACCAGTTTGCTCATGACTTTTCGTGCACGTATTATAGTCATCTCTCGTTATGTGTATTGGTAAGTCTTACATTCATTCTAACTTTGGAAAGAGGGTGGTTGGTGAGGAGAGGGGACTCTAGTGTCACCACCAGTAGTTCAGTTTGCTCACCACTTTTCGTGCACGAATTATAATCAGCTCTTGTTACATGTATTGGTAAGTTCTACATTCATTCTAACTTTGGAAAGAGGGTGGTTGGGGAAGAGAGCTAGAGATAAAGCGCTCTCCGAGAGTTTTTTTTTATAAAATTAGAGATAAAGCGTTCTTCATGGATTTTTATAAAGTTGAGCCCGACTTCTTCCTCCCACTCCCCCCACCCTTATCCTTTTTGCATTACACTATTACATATAAATTCGTTCATTTATGGGCGCTTCTGTGGTGACATAACAAGTTGGTTTATAGCATACGGTTTCTTCCAACATGTACGGGAGAATCGAATAGCAACTTTGGATTATAGAATGGAATTTTTGTTAGAATCGAATCAAAATGAACAAGGTTCACTGGTCTCCTGTGATACTGGCAATGAGAGTGCATAATCGGATCACAAAAAATTTGTGTCGGCTGTCATCATTTGACAAACGGAAAGGATCGAAAAGAATTTTTGTTTCTTTTTTTTTTTTTTTTTAGAAATAAACGTAAGTTACCAGCTAGGATTTTCTAAACATAAACAAACCAAATAACATTAATATACGTCTCCACGCACGTCAAGCTGAATGAATACAACGAAAAACTTGGTCAAATCAAGCCTATATTGTGGCCAGTAATAGTTTGTTCCGGTCGCAGTTACAAGCATTCGTGGCATTTAGTTCTACACTTTAAAGTCTAATGTATGAGCTCAATGTTGGAGTCAGGCCTTTCACCTTATTTTCATCATAAGGAAAGAGGGAGACGATGACGAGAGAGAAAGTGAGAGAGAGGGAAGAGGGAGAGAGAGAGAGAGAGAGAGAGAGAGAGAGAGAGAGAGAGAGAGAGAGAGAGAGAGAGAGAGAGAGAGAGAGAGAGAGAGAGAGAGAGAGAGAAAGTGAGTGACAGAAAGGGTATGTAACACTATGTTACATAGTCACTTCATTTCTGACACGTCTTAAAACATCCATCGAAGTGAGCGTTGGCTTCGACTTTTATATTAGCAACTCTATCATATACTTTAATTTTTGTAAAGGATAAAATGAGTGACACTATTGTTTGCAGTGGCTCAGCTAAAAGGACCTGGGCCTCAGAATATTGAGCAGGAAGACGTATACTGGACAATGTACCATTACCAAACCACCCCGTTTGTAACGTTTGTATTTCAGCATTGCACGGAGCTCATTAATTGACTGATAAAACCCGCCCACCGCCACGCGTTTCCACTTTTCCGCCGAGAGAATCAAACGCATAAAGAGCGGTTGACGTAGACGAAGAAGGCGCGAAGCTCTTGTCGAAGATAATTATACCACAATGCATTCTCCAATGTGTCCAAATTCATCAAACGCGTAAAGAGCGGTTGACGTAGACGTAGAAGGCGCGAAGCTCTTGTCGAAGATATACCACAATGCATTCTCCAATGTGTCCAAATGCATCAAACGAGTAAAGAGTGGTTGACGTAGACGTAGAAGGCGCGAAGCTCTTGTCAAAGATAATTATACCACAATGCATTCTCCAATGTGTCCAAATTCATCAAACGAGTAAAGAGCGGTTGACGTAGACGTAGAAGGCGCGAAGCTCTTGTCAAAGATAATTATACCACAATGCATTCTCCAATGTGTCCAAATTCATCAAACGAGTAAAGAGCAGTTGACGTAGACGTAGATGGCGTGAAGCTCTTGTCGAAGATAATTATACCACAATGCATTCTCCAATGTGTCCAAATTCATCAAACGAGTAAAGAGCGGTTGACGTAGACGTAGAAGGCGCGAAGCTCTTGTCGAAGATAATTATACCACAATGCATTCTCCAATGTGTCCAAATTCATCAAACGCGTAAAGAGCGGTTGACGTAGACGTAGAAGGCGCGAAGCTCTTGTCGAAGATATACCACAATGCATTCTCCAATGTGTCCAAATGCATCAAACGAGTAAAGAGTGGTTGACGTAGACGTAGAAGGCGCGAAGCTCTTGTCAAAGATAATTATACCACAATGCATTCTCCAATGTGTCCAAATTCATCAAACGAGTAAAGAGCGGTTGACGTAGACGAAGAAGGCGCGAAGCTCTTGTCGAAGATAATTATACCACAATGCATTCTCCAATGTGTCCAAATTCATCAAACGAGTAAAGAGCGGTTGGCGTAGACGTAGAAGGCGTGAAGCTCTTGTCGAAGGTAATTATACCACAATGCATTCTCCAATATGTCCAAATGCATATAAGTAAAGAGCGGTTGACGTAGACGTAGAAGGCGCGAAGCTCTTGTCGAAGATAATTATACCACAATGCATTCTCCAATATGTCCAAATGCATATGAGTAAAGAGCGGTTGACGTAGACGTAGAAGGCGTGAAGCTCTTGTCGAAGGTAATTATACCACAATGCATTCTCCAATGTGTCCAAATGCATTAAACGAGTAAAGAGTGGTTGACGTAGACGTAGAAGGCGCGAAGCTCTTGTCAAAGATAACTATACCACAATGCATTCTCCAATGTGTCCAAATTCATCAAACGAGTAAAGAGCGTGTGGAGAAGACGGTGTGAAGCACTTGTCGAAGATATACCACGACGCATTCTCCAATTTGTCCTAGAGAATGAAACGCGTAAAGGGCGGGTGACGTACACCTAGACAGTTCGAAGCTTGTGTCGAAGTTAATTATAAGACGACACATTCTGGTATTTGTCCTAAAGAAGTACGTAAAGATAGGGTGACGTACACCTAGAAGGTGCGAAGCTCTTGTCGAAGTTACTTAAGACACGACGCATTCTCCGATTTGTCCTAGAGAAGCAAACGCGTAAAGAAAGGATGACATATCTAAAAGTTGCGAAGCTCTTGTCGAAGATATACTAGAAGCATTCTCCGATTTGTCCTAGAGAAGCAAACGCGTAAAGAAAGGATGACATATCTAAAAGTTGCGAAGCTCTTGTCGAAGATATACTAGAAGCATTCTCCGATTTGTCCTAGAGAATGAAACACGTGACGTAGACGGTGCGAAGCTCTTGTCGAAGATATACCACGACGTATTCTCCGATTTGTCCTAGAGAATGAAACCCGTGACGTAGACGGTGCGAAGCTCTTGTCGAAAATATACCATGACGTATTCTCCGATTTGTCCTAGAGAATGAAACGCGTGGCGTAGACGGTGCGAAGCTCTTGTTGAAGATATACCACGACTTCCGATTTGTCCTACGGAATCAAAACATGTAAGGAGCGAATGGCGCAGATCTAGGCAGAGCGAAACCCATGCCTCCGTTTACACCTGACACGTTCCACCAACAAAATCGGCAAAAGACACAGCAGCGCACTGTTTTACTATTAGCTTTAGGCTGTTAAAGCAAACATCAATTATGTAAAGATAGATTTTTACCTGTATTTGGTGTCGTCTCAAGTGACATATCAAATGAAAGACAAAATATTGTCTCTTCTTAATTATCCTCCAAATTTCACCTCTGTCTGTCTGTATGTCTCTGTCTCTGTCTCTGTCTCTCTCTCTCTCTCTCTCTCTCTGTCTCTCTCTCTCTCTCTCTCTCTCTCTCTCTCTCTCTCTCTCTCTCTCTCTCTCTCTCTCTCTGTCTCTGTCTCTCTCTTCCACCCCACCACTGTACGTCTACCATTTTTGTCTCGGAAAAAATAAATAAATCAAAAAATAAAAATCGCCGACTTTGTTGCTTCTTTTGACACGCAACCTGACCCTAACCTAAACACTGCAGCTTGATCTGGCCCGAGACTGCACGCATCCAAGATAAACAGAAAACTGCGATTTTGTCTGCGAGTTTACAAGAAAGCACAATAGGAATAACAAAAGTTAGCCTCGCGCTGTTACCAACTATAATAGGAACTATTAGCGGCAGTTAGTGAAGTTTTTATAACTGAAATCCTACAGTCGAACGCATTAAATTTGCGATATTTATTTTTAGTGCTTTGAATTTCTCTGTCTGTTTGTCCGTCTGCCTGCGTCTCTATGATGCTAACTGACCACAAACATAACAAGTCTTAACGCTGCAAATTTCTATGCGTTTTTCTGCCTGCATGCCCGCTTCTTCCTGATGCTTAAAATTTAATAACTGACCGCAAACAAACAAGACGTACAATTACGCGTACCGCCTCATGAGGGCACTAGACATCCCGCACTTAAACTAGCGCTAGTAGCAGGCGCGAAAGCCACTACATTCATGCCGTACCTCGCCACCGGCGCCTCCTATTACTGGCCTAGAGCTAGCAGCCAACAACGGACCGTTCATCGGGAATCCCCGATAGTCCAGGTGTTGCGTTTCGGTACCCGTAATGCCTCCGCGGTCAGCTGAAGATCTCGGGTTCTGGCACCGCGCGCGGGCCGCCCAGCAGGTGAACCGTAATGGGCCAGGGCTTAGATCGCAGCAATTAACCAGCGGTGTAAAATGAAAAGAAAATGGTTGCTCCATGCATTGCATCGAATGCCGGGTTAGGAGCGGAGGCTGGTTTAAACGAGCTTTAAGTTTGGTCTCATGAGAAAACTAGTGGGCCTAAAAATAAACAGGAACTCAACTTTATAATTACGGGACGAAGAAAAAAGAAACATATGTTTGTTGTTTTTGTTACACTTCTGATGAAGCCGCATGTAACTCAAAAAGTTTATAAGTTAAATTTATAGTTTTGTTGTTTATTTTTCTTTTCCTTTCTTTTTTTTTCCTTCTTTGTCCTGTAATTATAAAGCGGTGTGTCTGTTTCTACTCAGCCCTTGTATTTGACTATTTACAGAAACGAACGCGTCCTTTTGGATCCTTTGTAATTATCAAGTTGTTCTTTTAGTGTGGTGTTTTTGCGTTGCTCATTATAATTATGTAATAAATAAATCTCTCGTATTTCAAAGCTTACACTCTGTCCCGAGATAGGGTCGTGTAGACAGTCCGGACGCATATGTAATGTTAATAAAATAAAACGCCAGCACATCCATCGCATCTGTTCTTATAAAAGTGCGTTGATGTAATAATAAAGCAAATTTAAAGAGGAGATGAATTTACCGAACCACTCGATTTATTATCCAAAGAAAGATTCAAAAACAAAACGAAGACAAACCAAAAGAGTAAAAACAAAAAGAAAAAAAAAAAGGAAAATAAAAATTGGTTTGAGAAGATAGAAACTGATGTGAAATAAAAAGAGGAATGATACACTTGGTGGGGGGAGGGAGTGGAGAGGGATGAGAAAGAAACAAAACACAAAGGGTTGACAATCAAAGTCGTTATAAACATTGTAAAAATTCAAGTTTTCTTCGGTACGCATATTGACCACTGACAGAGACCAAGTTTTCATCTTTAACAACAACAATAATGTATATATATATATATATATATATATATATATATATATATATATATAGATAGATAGACAGACAGACAGACAGACAGACAGACAGACAGACAGATAGACAGACAGACAGATAGATAGATAGCGATATACACATGCAACACAGAGACTGAGTCAAAACCCATACATCGGGCAAACATCAAAAGAAAGACTAAGTTCAAAACAACCCCCACGATTTTTTCCCAATTTTCCTCATCTCATCCGAGGAGAAAAAGGAAGCGGGTCTTATCACATGCAGCGTTCTCTTATATCGATAGAGCCGCAGCCAGATACGCCCGCATTCCACCGTTCGCCTGTTTAATTTCTTTATCAAATACACGCCGGTTAAATCGGGTTTTAAAAAAAATCGATACTATTGATTAGGGGAGAAAACGCTGCAACCGCAAACCCTCCACGGGAGGCAACTGTGGGTGAAAATTTCGGTGTGCAAGAAAAAAGTCGGTGGGGTGAACAAGAAGACATGTATTTAATTTGAAGGTAGCAAGAATCCAACAGAGAGAGAGAGAGAGAGAGAGAGAGAGAGAGAGAGAGAGAGAGAGAGAGAGAGAGAGAGAGAGAGAGAGAGAGAGAGAGAGAGAGAGAACAAAGAGGAATAAAATCGGGCGGGAAAAAAACTGATTTTTTTCAGCTTCTTAACTAAGCAATTGTTTTAATTGATTTGAAAATACATACAAAGATATTATTGGACTATATTGTTGAGAGAGCGAGAGTTAGAGAGAGAGAGAGAGAGAGAGAGAGAGAGAGAGAGAGAGAGAGAGAGAGAGAGAGAGAGAGAGAGACAGAGAGAGAGAGTGATATAGAAAGAGAGAGAGAGAAGAGAGTGTGATAGACTGTGAGAGAGTGATTGAGTGATTGAGAGAGAGAGAGAGAGAGAGAGAGAGAGAGAGAGAGAGACATACAGAGAGAGACAGACAGACAGACAGAGATAGACAGACTAGACAGACAGAGAGTGAGTGGGGATGACCTTTCGAGGTAACGCAACGAAGGTACATCTCTTACAGGTGCCTGTTGCATGCGATCTCCAGTAATGAGTGTGGTGTGCGAGTAGCACCAGGTCGCTAGAACTCGATCGAGATCTTAGCGGCCCCCCCTTCCTGATTTGGGAAGAACATGAAGGTGTTGTAACAGGGGGGTAAAGAAAGAGGGTAAAAAGCTGAAATTTCTGCTGCTACTGAAAGAAAGAGAAAGAGAGAGAGAGAGAGAGAGAGAGAGAGAGAGAGAGAGAGAGAGAGAGAGGGGGAGAGAGAGAGAGAGGGAGAAAGGGAGTAACATAAAGAACTAGATTTAAATGAAGAAGTAGGTAGATTGGACAAAGGGAAAGAAGAGAAATATAGATAGACAGATTTATAAATAAATAGATACATCGATAGATAGATAAGCTGACAGATAGATAGAGAAATAGAGATAGAGAGATAAAACATACAAACAGACAGACAAAGACAGATACAGAGAGAGAGAAAAGAGAGAGTGAGAGAGAGAGTGAGAGAAAGAGAGTGAGAAAGAGAAGGGGAGGGGAAAATACATGCGTAAGCCGCCACTTTAAGTTAATAAATACAACGAAAGGGGGAATGCAGTTAAAAAGCGCAAATTAAAGAAAAAGACAACAGTACATTGTGAGCATTTACGTCACCCGTTGCCTTGGTAACGTACATCAAGAAGCAGTTCCATCTCCCTTCCACAAGAAATTTTCTTTCCGCTCATTTTTTTAATTGGTGTTTTGTTTTGGTTTGTTTTGTTTTGTTTTTAATACTTTTCGGTTGAATTTTTCCAATCTTCACGAGTGTAGCAGTTCTACAAAAGTGCTCTGCCCAACCGTAAAAACACACACAATCACAAGACACGTCTATGAATCTGTAGGTTAGCGTCGGAAGAGGGAGGGAGAGAGAGAGAGAGAGAGAGAGAGAGAGAGAGAGAGAGAGAGAGAGAGAGAGACAGACAGACAGACAGACAGAGAGACAGAGAGAGAGGGAGGGAGAAAGAGAGAGAGTGAGAGACAGAAAGAGAGAGAGTGAGTGAGACAGAAAGAGAGAGTTAGTGAGAGAGAGAGTAAGAGAGTGAGAGAGAGAGGGAGAAAGAGAGAGAGTGAGAGAGAGAGTAAGAGAGAGAGTGAGTGAGACAGAAAGAGAGAGTTAGTGAGAGAGAGAGGGAGTTAGTGAGAGAGAGAGAGAGAGAGAGAGAGAGAGAGAGAGAGAGAGAGAGAGAGAGAGAGAGAGAGAGAGAGAGAGAGAGAGAGAGAGAGAGAGAGGACGGGGAAGTGCACTTCATTACTTCATTATTTATTGCTGGCTATGTGTACACGAAATAAACAGATCCCGAATGTCGAATCTAATTGACACAATAGCTCTTGGTGGTGTTATTTAGAATAATACGTTATAATATATATATATATATATATATATATATATATATATATATATATATATATATATATATATATATATATTATAATTATCTATAATACATTATGTCTCTGTGTGTGTGTCAAAGTATTTTTTTAAAGTTTTGAAACTTCTGTTTGGTGCTATTAGAGAAAGCCATTCCATCGCATTCCTTAGACGGCATGTTTGAAGTCACCGCTAGAGCATCATTATTCAGAGCACCCGGAGAACCGCCCGCATACCCCTAGCTGCTACACTCGATACTTTCATTTCTCTATCAAAGGATTTTTCCTTATTTTCTTTCTTTCTTTATATATATAAACGGGGCAGAACAATTATAATCCAAAGCAAGCTTTGAGCCTGCCAGACTGCATTGCTTCGCTTACACAAAAGTATGTTGGACGATTATCTTACATCATTTTATGATAAAATATTTTTTTATTGCTGCACCTCGCAACACTATTAATTAGCCCGTTAACTTGACTGTCTGATATAGCTCGTCCGCAACAAAGTGATGTCGGACGTTTTCAGCATACATCAAACATGCTGCACGGAGATATGTTACGGCAGTAGCCGTTTGCTGCGAGGATAATTAGGAGTACCAAAGTTTTGCAGTGTGGCATTTAAAACAGACGAATTAAAAAAAACAAACAAAAACTCTGCAATGGATACTTTGCCCTTGAATGTTTAAATAACAGGACATTTTTATGCAGCCTCGTTTAGCC
Organism: Elysia crispata; assembly: GCA_033675545.1. Lineage (NCBI taxonomy): Eukaryota > Metazoa > Mollusca > Gastropoda > Plakobranchidae > Elysia > Elysia crispata. The sequence continues at coordinate 182,028 of JAWDGP010000740.1, forward strand.
AGAGCGGTGTTTAGGTAACGTGGTAGGCCGCTCAAAACACCATGAACCGTACATGTAAAGTTGTAGACCAACATGCGTCGCAGCACCATTCTACCGGAGCGTGAGAAATTGCTATTGTTGCTGGCGAGGTGCTAGGGTAACAGTACGGAATATCTATATCTGTGTCCGTGCAAGATCCTAGAAATTCAGTGTATTTTAGAGCGACAAGTAGGCAAATCCATGAACATAATAATTGACGAGTCGTGTTGGCGTGTTCATGGAATCGAAGAGTAAAAAAATCGGTATGATTGCCCTTCCCTCGTTCTCCGATCTGTCTCTTTATGTCTTTTTACCTCTCTATCTGTCTATTTATCTGCACGTCTCTCTCCTTTTTTTCCCTTACGCTACTAGGGTGTTAAGCGAAATCATCGATGGCAAACATAACTTAAAATAGTAGCACATTCTAAACCTTGCAAAGGAAAAGATAGGTCGTTTCTTACATCATGTCGTGGCAATGACATTGAAAGGAAATTCCGCTGACTTAGATGCCACATCCAACTCCATAGGGCGGAGACATACACATAATTATGTGTGTGTGTGTGTATGTTGTATAGTTTAAAATTTAGGATAGTTCAGCTGTCCAAAATGTTCACTTTGCCACCAAAGGCTTAAAAAATCATATCAAAATTGAAATCACTGAGAGAATCCTTCATCATGAAAGCTTTACAGTAATAAGAACAACAACAACAAGATCAAGAACATAAACAACATCACCAACAACAGCAACAAAAAGTTTTACTGATCCACAGATGGGCGGGGGGAGTCCATCCCGGAAAAAGTTCTTGCGAATCTAAGTTTTGTCAAAATTGGAAAAAAAGTTTGCGGAGTTTCTTCCCCTACCACGCTTGAGATTGATCGCACGCGCTTTTCTTTCCCTTCGCTGAATATATAATCACAGTAATTCTCATATAATTTTTTTTTTTTGTCGTCGATTTTTTCTTTTCTTTTCTTTTTTTTTTTTCAATCCTCCTGCAGAATTCTCCCGTTGCATGCGGTGAGTCCATCTCGGCCAGTCGGGGATATTGAAGGGCCATGATTCTAAGCTCCATTAGCTCTAATTATTGACTCTGCCTCCGCCACATAAACTTCAGTTGAGCTGCAGGGAGACACGCATTAATGTCTTTCCCTTTCACGAGCCGTGCACTGCTGGCCCGGCGCCGCGCCGATGGAATGCTTCAGGGAATTAGAGACGAAGAGAAAACCTTGTGTAATATGATTAAAGCGCGGTCTCTTCATAAAAAAAAAAAAAAACAAGAATGATAATAATAAAACAAAATGTTAACAAACAACGTAATATAAAGCTTTTATCTCATCCTGTTATTTCATTAACTCAATCTGTCCGTTTTATAAATCTGTGCATGAGAGAAAGTAGATAGGGAGAAGGGAGAGGGAGAGGGAGAGAGAGAGAGAGAGAGAGAGAGAGAGAGAGAGAGAGAGAGAGAGAGAGAGAGATAAGTGGGAGGGAGAGAGTGAGAGAGAGAGAGGGGGGGGAGAAGGAGAGAGATAAGTGGGAGGGAGAGAGAGAGAGAGAGAGAGAGAGAGAGAGAGAGAGAGAGAGAGAGAGAGAGAGAGAGAGAGAGAGAGAGAGAGAGAGAGAGAGAGAGAGACTGCTAACGGACTGGAGGAATAGGTCTCAGTTAATTGTGTATACTTTATGATTTGGTTTTATTCTGTGTCGCATTTCTTTCCCGGTAACTTAGAGCAGATCAAGATTGTATTTCTACAAAACCAATTTAGGCATTGGACTATGCGCTATTTAAACGATCTATTATAAGCAAAGGTGAGGCTTGCAAGGTTAGGTAGATTAGATAAACACATTTTTAGCATATTACAAGGATGCGGATTAAACTTAACAAATGACATGCCATCCCCATAATGCGCCGTTTTCTGGATTCTATTTGTCTGAAGATGCCGCCACATCCGCTCTTCTTGGGAACAAGACTAGTAAGCTAATTTTGTAAAACCCAAAACTAATTTCATATCCTTTTAAGAAGCTCATAGTCATAATTCAACAGTGCAAAAACCTAGAACTCCACTAAGGCCGTGCTTTTTCATGGGAATCATTTTATAGCACTGCAATGAGCGTTAAGAAAAGTCGTTAGAAAGATTGCGAAACTACAACATTTACTGCTTTGAAGTATTATAATGGGCAGTAACTTTTGCGTATTTTACAGACAGAGATTCGCCTATAGACTTGCCGACTGGTACGTTATAAAGGTCCTCTTGCTTATAGCGCAACAAGTTGTACTAACTACCGACTGAAATAAGCTTTCTTTTTTTCTTCTTCCGGATACAATAACTTACCTTACTTTCAGTGATTGATAAAACATAATGAGAGATATACCCTGCCGAGTTACACACGATCTGATAAAGATTCTTGAAATTTCATTTCATTCAGAAGGTTTTTGAACCCACTGGGAGATCTCGGCATTTTCCGGTCCGTCCGTAAGCTGAAGAATTATTATAAACAAGTATATTCAAAGACGAAGCGGAGATCCTGGTCACGGTTACACTGTACATTATTAGCACTTTGAGAGGGACTTAGGGGACGGCTAACAATTTAAAAATACTATTTTAAGTTAGGACCTGCAGAGCAATACTATAATCAATGCAAACAATGTAAGTTAGCTACAAGACCGAAAGATTACATGACAAGACCACCAGCATTTGCCTGCACCAATTTGTGCCCCATGAAACACCAGATGCGAAGTGACCCGGACCTCTCTCGAAATCTCTAGGCGAGCGTTTTCCGATTGGACCACCCGTCCGGCGCTTCTGAATGAGCCAGTGCAGTTTTTGAATGAAACGCTGAAGACGTTAAACATGCAAATTGTAAACAAAAAAAAAAAAAAAAAAAAAAAAAACGGCGATAACTTAATCCTACTAGAGGGCAAAACGTGACAGCGGCTGTGCACAGGAAGCCAAGCAGTTGCTTCTGGTGAAATAACCCAGGGCTTAGCGTGTTCCGCGTTGCATTAAACAAAACTGATTTTAGCGGATTACCTCGTCTAAAGGTTCATCTCGCACAGATCCTGGTGTTGAGACAGCACTGGTTTGTGGGTAAACGGTTCAATATGCAGAGTTTACGCCGAAACAAGCAATGTCAACGCCAACAAAAATGTACCTTGAAGTGTGATATCAATCATGCAATGACTGGGGTCTGTACGAAGTGACACGCGGACTATTTCAGAGATCTGAATTACTTATGACGCGTGCCCCGTTTAAGACTCTCTAAGAAAGACTTTTTAGAAGCAGTCATTTTGTCACATGATTTAACTGCTAGCTCGACAAGAATTCTCATTCTACAAAAGTATTTCAGCAGTTGTCACGAGGCTCTTTCAGAGGCTCATCTGGTGGGTGAGCCATGCATGCAACAACGATAATGAGTTAGAGAGGAGAGAACATTGAGTGTCATAGAGGAAAATCATGGATAATGTTTAAAACCATAGGATAGCGCACACGAATATAAACTAAATATTTCCGCTAAGTTAGTTATTAAAAAAAAAAACAACACCTCAAAGATTCGAGTTTTTTTTAAAGCTGCTTCGACTAAGCTGTGGAATTAATTAGCATCAGCATCCAAAACGCCGGTAGAGGGTTTTGGGCCGCCACAATGTCCCAACTTTGTTTTCACAGGCGAAATTAAAAATTGTAATTTCATTATAACTAAATTTGACGAAGGAGCGGGTACGGGGTTGAGGCTAGGGATCCCCCAACACATACTTTGTCTTGTAGTTAATATCATCACTGTGGTAGTAGCCCCCAAAGGTGCGAGCTTCCTCTAACGCCTGCCATTGCTAGAGAGAAGAACCGGTTCTAATCTGAGCCTCTCTGTAATCATGTTCTGAGGCACAGGTGTGTAGCGATCTTGCCCTCACCCCAACTGAGCTTTAATTTTCCGCCAGTTTACATTCTCGCGCAATAAAGATAACTCGTGAGTCTGTGAGCGCTTTAGACTCAGGCCAGGGTTTGATGTCAAGGTTAAAAAGGGCAAGTTACTCCACACAGTCTCAGAAAAAGGGAGCTAGCAGTAAATCATTTACTGGAAAGAATACCGAGGGGAGAAAGAAGAAAATAGAGGGCAAAGCATTTTATAAAAAAATTTAAAAAAAAAAAAAAAAAAAAAAAAGAAAAAGAGAGAGAGAAAGATACAGTGTACAAATTATAATAGACTGAGGTTGAACTAGATATGGACAGAGATTGACAGAGAGAAAGAAAGAGACTAGAAGAAGAAAAAATAAGGAGGGAGGAGAAGAGAAAGAGAGAGTGGCAAACTTGAAAAAAAAAGTCACGTACATGAATTCATAGAGAGATAAGGTAATTTTACAGTTAGATTTCAGTTCAAGCGCTGACCTGACGGCTTAAAAAGACATGAAACGAAGTCAATACCTACTCACTGTTTAATAAAGTCAAGAGTGACCGAGCGTGCAAATTTATTACATCGATTAATCCCTCTCCCCACCCACTTCTCTCTCTCTCTCTCTCTTCCTGTCCCTCACTGATAGTACAGAGCAGTAGGCTCGGATACTTAATTAAAACACATATCCCCGACAGGCCATTGTTTTAGAACTCATAACGCGCAGCCTGAACTAGAGTACTACAGACACGGGGACCTCAGCGTCACGAGCACTAGACCTACCGCCCGATGGTAGGCAGGCCCGGCCGACACATGAGATGCGTAACGCACGAGATGCAGGACGTGTCGCCTGGGAGGACCACCCGATCTAGTCACTGACTAGCCGTTCTAGTCACTGACCACCCGTTCTAGTCACTGACCACCCTTTCTAGTCACTGACTAGCCGTTCTAGTCACTGACCACCCGTTCTAGTCACTGACTAGCCGTTCTAGTCACTGACCACCCGTTCTAGTCACTGACTAGCCGTTCTAGTCACTGACTAAGACAGCCTCGAACTCTTGAGGTGCTCAGGGGGGGGGGAGTGAGCGTGACGGGCTGCCCAGTGGAGCGTATCAGGATGCGCCGAAACTCAGTCGAAATTCTGCAGTCAGGAACCGTGTCGGTGTAAAGTGGATTAGCGAAGAGCGAAGAGCGAAAAGTCTGACGTTAATTACATGAAGTGTGATCAAAATTTATTTGATCGAACTGGAAAAGTTGTGAGCATCCAGAATTTTTATTCATTTATTTATTTATTTATTTACTTATTTAAAGTATTAACTCAATATAAGCATAATTAACGGTATACGGAGTTAGGACCGTAGCTCAAGACAGTGTAGAGAGCCTGGTCTAGTCGAAACATTATCCGGGCTAGTCAGTGCTGGGGTTTATTCGAAAGTGAGAGGAGTTGGCTAGACGGTGAGATCACCGGCTTGAGGACGCCACGGTGGCGTTTCTCATCTCAACTTCCGGTCACTGTCTAGGGCTTCCTCCTAAAGAGAATCAGCGGCAATATCAACAAAGCTAGGCGTGCTGACAAATCCGAGAGAGGATTTTCATTGGTGGTGCTGTACTGTCAGTTCATTTCAGGACGATATAATATATCATCTTCAAGAGGCGCAATTTGAACTCTGTGACCATTACTTGTCAATCAATGATAGCGAGAACGTTCTCAACAAGGTCAAGGTCGTCCTAGCAAAGTGCAGAAATTGTCGTACATGAATAAAACTAGAACCATATGCCGTATATCTCAGAACGCAGCGACTCTTCACAATGTGATTTTCGTTCCTTAGATTTTTTACCCCTCACAAAAATCTAATTTGGAGCCATTCCAAATCTGTTGTAGGTTGGGTTTTTTTTTTTTTTTAATCAAAATTTACTGTCTGGTAATAATTATCGGCGCTGTTGAGAGAAACTGCAAAAAGAAATATTAATACAGATAATCAGTATTTTTCACTCGATTGCAAAAAAAAAATGAATAAATAAATAAATAAATAAAAAAAAGAAAAAAGAAAATAAACGGGTATAAAATGATGCCGCTCAGAAGACGAAAATACGTAACTTTTTTAAACGTCGAGTTTCCGTCCAAGCATGTCATATCCACAACATACCGGGGTTGCCTTAAACCCTGGTGTGTGTGTATGTGTGTGTGTGTTTAATTTGCTCTCAAGAATCTATCAGCAACGCAGTCGCTCGATACGGAGTCGAAACGATCGTTTTGGGCTTGTCTGGCACACGATCGAAATGAGTCGCGAGTCACCCACTTCGCGTTTAGTAAAGTTTTTAAAGTAATAGTCTTGGCTAATAAAACTATACGAGGTAGATGACAACTCTTGAAACACTACACACTACATACAGCTTAATTTCCAGGATCAGTGAAGATGCAGCGATGACCGAAGCTGTATGAGAAATGTAAAAAAAAAAAAAAATAAATAAAAAAAGTCCCCAACTAGAACTCAGTAAAAACATAGAAAACGTTTCGCCTTTATTGGCTTCATCAGTAACTTTACAAAAAACAAAAAAAAAAAACAAAAAAAAACCAAAAAACATAGGGAATGTGATTTACTCGTCTTAGCTAAGTTGATGAATGTTGTGTGGCATTATCAGTACTCTCTGAGACGTCGAATTTTTCGCATCTTGTTTAAAAAAAAATGAGTAGATTATCTACATTGGGTTTTCAGCAAGGGAAAACAGTTTGAGAAGATGCTGGATGGGCTAACGAAGTGGCTCAAGGTAAGAGGAGTGACAGAAGCTCTGAAAGCGACGAGGGATAGAGATGCCTGGAAGGTCATGATCGCCTACGCTAAAGAGCACGGCACTTGATTAATTAGTTTTCAAATGACTTTTCATTCATTATTCAACTATCAGACACGTGACTCGTTTAACCATTTACACTGTTATTGAAGGATAATTAGCATACATGTACTTTAGCGAGGTTGTGCTAGTCTCTCTCAGCTGCATGGACACCACGAGAACTTCGGTACCTCAAAACAAGGGTTGGTAACAGCCTCGAAGGCCATCAGCCAAGGGAGATTATTATTATTATGTAAATAATATAACCATTGATCGCATGATTCAAGCGAGGCGAAAGTTTCCAGGTGTTTTTCCATTCTCAATTAATATTATACTCAATGTAAGTCAAAGTAAAAACGTGAAGAAAAGAAAAAAAACAAAAACGAACAACACAAACAAACAAGCATATGGTTCAGCACAACCTTTTGAGAGGTCATTCTTTTTCGAAGTAAATTAAAATTTAAGCCTGTGCATTGATGCGACTTTTTAAAAAAATAGGATGACGACGGTAAAATAATAAAAAAAATGGTTTTCAACAAACAGATAAAATCAAGCACATCCCCACCAAATTACGAATCCACACGGATTCACAAATTTCCTTTCTTTTTTACATGACGATTGCAATTTTTTTTTTCGGTAGGCAAACAGCTGTGCCTATCTAGGCGTGTTTTACCTTTCTGTCTCTACCTCTGTGTGTCTCTGTATCTGTTTCTATCTCTATTTCTGTCTGTCTGCCTCGTGTCTCTCTCTCTCTCTCTCTCTCTCTCTCTCTCTCTCTCTCTCTCTCTCTCTCTCTCTCTCTCTCTCTCTCTCTCTCTCTCTCAATATGTCTCATTGTTGACAACAAAAATAAATAAATTAATATTTAACAGATATATCGAGCGACGCTTCTATATCCGATCTATATATCTAAATATATATATATATATATATATATATATATATATATATATATATATATATATATATATATATTCGATTACACTAATTACCGGTAAAAAAACCCGGAAAACTTCCCAAAGACCAATCCGTGACGCTTCCGATATTCATAGGGTGACACTTCCCAGGCATACACCAGCACCACCCCAGGACTTCGGGGAAAACCGGGCAGCGTTTACGGACAAAGGTGCGTAATAACTATTGCGCCGCCTCTGAGAATTGGTCCAGAATCGATACCACACTTCGAGTTGGCCGAGCGATGCTTGTGGTGGTAACTAATACGAGTCACCTGGGAAGACAACAGCTGGGCATAGTGCCACGCCTTGACACTGTATAACTCAGGGCTGAATGAGAGAGTATCAATTGTGTCCTCGATTTTTAATCGCATGTTGACACATAAATTCAAAGCGACTAGATCTAGTAAAACGCGTGCTCCATTCAATATAATTATGAAGAAAGTAGAATAAAGAATATGTAGGGGGGGGGGGGGGGGAAATAAATGATGGAAACTTATTTGTAAGTCAAACTGCATTACGTGTATCTTCGAAAATATTTACTCTCTGATAAATACATGCATTAAATACCTATAAGGCGACAAATTGCGTCTATTTCTGTGCTTAAAAAAAAAACGGGACTTTCATCTAAACGTGCAAAGCTATTAAAGTGTAATCGGATGAGAAAAAGCGGATCAATAACTGCCCCTCTGTTACCTTTTCCTCCCACCAACGTACGCAAACTTTAAATAAAGCATGATCCATTTCAAACGAGAACCTATCATGCATGGCGGATATAATACTATAAATATCATGATGAGATTTGCCTCACCCGATTTACCAAGATGGTTGACGGCCGCGATGGCAATCCTTACAAAAGGAAAAAAAAAACCCACAAAACAACGAAAGCTGACATTTCTCCGCACCACTACGGATAATATAAACTAAAAAAATTCAATGATTTTGAACTCTATGGTGGTTAAGATATTTCCAGTCATGATTGTACTGTGTTGCGCCGTGGGAACACACAGTGCTGATACAAATAGTCAATTGATCGATTAAAAAATAAATATATAAAAAATAAGACAGAAACGACAGTCACGTCCACCTCTCCCTAACCCCCTTTACCTCCCATCCATTCCCCCCCCGGGTCACAAAGGCAGGGTATAGCCCCTCAGGTGGTAAGAACTACGCTCACCACCACAAAGGGTGTTTGGGTTCTATTATTCTGTGGATGTTATTTCCCTACAGGGTGCACTTCAACAGCTTGTTGGTCCACGTCCCTTAAGAAACCCCCGAAGCTCCATCGTAACTTTTCACATCGTGAAGGTTGAGAATACGGTAGCCCGAGACCGCCAAGAAAGGCTGGCAGTTTCTTAATTACTTGCCGTCCCCTCGCTTCGCGCCAGTCTTTCCCAGAGTTTTACAACAATGGTGGACCATCGCCAACGTCTACAGTACTAGAACACAACAGTTACTGCAGTGCAATGTTAATATCTTAAAACAGGGAAGGACCAGCCAAAAATGTTTTGGCAGTTATTAGGGCTCGGTTAGCCTGAGCTTCAGCTTTTTCTTTCTTTTTAACATGAGACAGCTGGTTAACAAAGCGCAGCCTCTAAGAATCCTCTTCTCTTGCTCTTTTTCCTTGATTGCGTTCATCGCCTTTAGTTCTGCACGAGAGAAAGGTGCTTAGTACACATTGATTGGACGGGAAGCTAGCTGGCTACAAGACACAATCTATTCACAAATTGTTTTCTCCACTCCCTCCCCCCCCCCCAACCACCCGCCCCCCTTCCTTTTGATCACCGCACGTGCGAAAACAGTGTTCAACACGAAGAGAAATAAACATTTGAACAGGCAGAGGTCTGCCGTGTGGTCTCTTTAAGATGAACAGTGAGCTAAAAATCCCTTACGTTAGGCTAAAGCCAAAGTCGGGCAACACACAGCTCGCCGGCAGCAGGGAAGAGTAAAAACTGGCGTCGATGAAGTCAAAAATTCTCATATCTTCCTTAGTTTCTGGCCTCATCCATGTAGATCTCTTTCTCTCTCTCCTCCTCCTCTTCCTCCTTTATCCTTTTCTTTCCCTCTTCATACGCATTTTTTTTTCAGTTAAACCTTCTTCCACCCAATCTCATCGTCCAATCTTCTTTTTCCTCTATTCTTCTCCTCCTTCAGTGTCGTCGTTGTTGTCTCCTTAATCCCCATGAACATTTTTTTTCCTACACATTTTCATATGAAAGTAAATCGCCTTGTTATAATTATATTAACGCTTTTATTTAATTGTGATTTACTCCTTTTTTCCCTGGAATCATGAAAAACGCACCGGCCTAACATCTGCAAAGGACGATTTTATGAGAATACTTATGGTTACGTTAAAACTAAGTCTAAAGTTTCCATATTATTTTTCACTGATGGGTATTCTTTTAGTGAGACAGTTCTTCTAGGTTATTCACATACCTGAGAATGTGATCGTTTCATCTCTACGCCTTTTTACAACTTCTCAAGAGAACTTCGCGGTAATCTTACACGAAGAGAGAGGGAGGGAGAGCGAGAGAGAGAGAGAGAGAGAGAGAGAGAGAGAGAGAGACACACACACACACACACACACAGGAAAGAGAGAGAGAGAAGTGAGAAAGAGATAGAGACACACACACACAGGAAAGAGAGAGAGAGAGAAGAGAGAGAGAGAGAGAGAGAGAGAGAGAGAGAGAGAGAGAGAGAGAGAGAGAGAGAGAAAGAGAGAAAGAGGGAGAATAGAACAATGCCGAGATGAGGAAAGCATTCATTCTGCATCAAAGTATATCCAACAAATCCGGCTAAACACGATGTTAAGGGAAAACGATATTTCTACGATAGGTTTGCGACCATAGAGCGAATCTATGCATGATAGCATTTGCTGAATGGCATATGAGTTGTCTGGATACGTGGGTAAAATAATGTATAATTAACACAGGAGGTTGATTTTAAGGGATATTCAAAGAATCTTTAGAGTTAAAAGCTTTTGAGGAAAGGCGCCAGAGTGCAAGGTCGCCAATGTCTTGACAAGGAGCAGCATACAAAAAGAGAGCGCCTGTAGCAATACTATTATGTGGGAATGGTTTCAGCATATCAGTAATGACGTGTTCCCACTCCCAAGAACCTTACAATGGACGCGCCACAAGCACGCTAGGAACCATGCAAATCACGCCGGCACCACGGGCTGGGAATCCCAAGCCGTGCCAGTAGACTTAACTTCTCCAATATGCACAGGTCGCCACTGGTTAATGCCCTCATCAGTAAAAACCTGGGAGACTGCATACTCTAGCCTGTCTACAAGACCCTGCAGGTCATACCGAGGTTAGTTCCAGATGATGATAGGTTCATCATACCTTCAGACGTCTGGTCATCGTGGCCGCCCGGAAGAGTCAGACAATGGCAAGGAACTGACTGACAGTAACTAACGCCTATACCTTCAAACAGAAACATTCCTCATAGACGCGTCCATCCGCGCAGATGGACCAATACACATCGGCCAAGCATACTTTGTGTCTTGGCCAACGCAAAAAAAGGACGACAGCAAAGTAAAAAAAATGATAATAATAATAATAATAATAATAATAATAATAATAATAATAATAATAATAATAATAATAATAATGAAGTTATTTCCTAGCGCCTCTTCCTACTTGTAGGCTCGAGGCTCTTTACAGTAGTCTATTTACAAACGTTTAACATAGTGACACTAGTCTATAGTCTAAAACATAGTCCATTAACAATTCAAACAGACAGAAGAGGAAAAAATAAATAAGTTACATGTACAAAGAAATAAGAAAAGACATTGACAATAAGACAAATTTCTCAGACTAATTAAGGTCTTCATGTGCAGTAAACAAATGGGTTTTCAATAGGGTCTTAAACTGACTTATAGAACTCGCCTCCCTGATGGAAAGGGGAAGGGCATTCCAGACAACTGGTGCACATTGTACAAATGCTCTCTGGCCGTCTTTTCTTGATGGTTTGCATGGAACTGACAGCAAAGCTTTGTTACCTGATCGTAAGCTACGAGTGGGGACGTACATACCGACACGATCTACAAGATAATTAGGGGCATAGCCGTGAACACATTTGAAGCATAAGACAGCAATCTTATATTTTATCCTAGTTTGTACAGGAAGCCAGTGTAAATGCCTAAACATGGGTGTTAAGTGATCTCTTTTACGTTTTTTCAAAATGAGACGAGCAGCGTTGTTCGCGAAGTTCAGAGGCTTTGCGTATCCATCAGGACGGAGTTGATTGACAATTCCTTCGTCGCCTTTTGGCTTGAGCCATGTTTCTGTGATAAATGCAATGTCTGCGTCTAGTTCTACAATTAAGTCATTGACAAGAGTAATCTTATTTCCTACTGATTGCGCATTAAGATGGATGACTTTCAACCCTTGTGCCTCGTTAGGAACGGAGTAAGTTTTTATAACTTTGACAGGAATCAAGTTTTTTGATGGTGCTTGTTTTTTAAACCTCTGATTGGAATGCATCTTACGGTTTTTAGGTCTCTGATTAGAATGCACTATAAGGTTTTTAATTAGGACAGGAATTCTATGCTTTTTCCTTCCTGCTTTAGTTCCACGTTTAGTCTTAGTCTTTTTCAATTCACAATGGCACGGTGTTTTCCTAATATTAAACTTCGCTAGTCTTTTCATGAGGGTGTTACTAACAGTGGTAGTGGTGTACTCTGTGTTGATGTGTAACAACTGGGCCCTGGTATACTTGTATCTAACTATAGTTCTACTTCTGTAGTAATTTTGATTTTGATACACATTGTTGTCAGATTGAAAGATCTGAAACGCAGGTTTGCACGGAGATCAAATCTGCAAGATTAGCAGAATATAATACTAAACCTTCATCACTGCCCTAGCTACGCGCTAACAAAAACTATGGGGCCATCTAGCACCTCATCACATAGATCTAAACCATGTTCGGAAATGTTGGTCCGGGAAATCCCGCACGCTGAACAACGCTGGAAGGCAGAGGTAAAGACAGATCTCTTAGCAAATAGAAACAGATTGCTCAAAGTGTGTATAGCACTACCGTTCTGACACAGTCATTCAGGCAACTGTCGTGATCCATATTCTTTTGTCTTCTTCAAAATCAGAGCTTCAAGGTTTAGCAACGGGCACGTTTAAAGGCGAGTGAATAATCCGTTGATAATTATGTTCAAAACTCCAGCCAATGTAGCCCCAGCCCATGGCGGTAAGATCATATTAGTGCGGATTACTTACAATCATGTATTATTATTATTATTATTATTATTATTATTATTATTATTATTATTATTATTATTATTATTATTATTATAATTATTATTAAAATTATCATTATTATTATTATTATCATTACTATTATTATCATTATTATTATTACTATTATTATTATTATTATTATTATTATTATTATTATTATTATTATTATTATTATTATTATTATTATTATCATTATTATTATTATCATTACTATTATTATCATTACTATTATTATTATTACTATTATTATTATTACTATTATTATTATTATTATTATTATTATTATTATTATTATTATTATTATTATTATTATTATTATTATTATTATTATTGTTATTGTTATTATTTATTATTATTATTATTATTATTATTATTATTATTATTATTATTATTATTATTATTATTATTATTATTATTATCATTATCATTATTATTATTATCATTATTATTATTATTATTATTATTATTATTATTATTATTATTATTATTATTATTATTATTATTATTATTATTATTATTATTATTATTATTATTGTTATTGTTATTATTTATTATTATTATTATTATTATTATTATTATTATTATTATTATTATTATTATTATTATTATTATCATCATACAATCATGACTTAAGAGAAGAAGTTGGTAAACACGTTCCAACATGCTCTGCAATTCACTAGCAAATATTTAGTCCCTGAAAAAGATCCAAAGGTTGATGAGAGCACAATCCCACCTTAGCCTATATTTCTGTAACAATCACTGGCAGACTGCCCCGTCCCAGTCGTTTAAGAATTAAATCCTATCTCGAACTTTGATTAGCTATAAGTTCGCCCTTGCTCAACACCCATGAAATACGACAAAAAGTGGTCAAACTCGGGCACGGAGCGATTCGAACTCGCATGAACCAGTTTTCGGAAGAGTCTTTACCAACTAGCTTTTTGGCGTCGAATGATAATAAATATGAAACTTAGCTTCCTTTACATTCAAACTTAATGTACCCAGTCGCTAGGAAGTAAAATGAAATTTGAGTCGAATGCTTCTGTACTAACATGATCAGAAGGGAATTTGAATACCATTTTCACGCTTCGTTTATCCCCTGACCTTGGTCTTATAAATTTGAACTGATAGTCTTGGGTAGGATTCGAGATAATTATTTTGATATGTCCCTCGCCCGGCTATTTGGTGTAATATAAGCCTTTAAAAATAGGGCACGAATGGAAAAGAAGCTTGGGGTGTGTGTGTGTGTGTGGGGGGGGGAGGGGGGCGCAAGCTTAGAGCGTGAGTTTTTGCGGGCCTGAAACCCGCAGCACTGTTTACTCTCATTAATAAATTCATATTTGGATATATTTTTTCTCCCCTCATCGCTGTTGCCATAGTCGATACTTCTCAAAAGAAAAGAATCTTTGATTGTTTTTTTTTTTTTTATTTTAGCGGGACAAAGGGGAAGATGCGAACTGCCTCAATACCATATTCCACGATGGAATGAAAGGCCGTACGGCTTTTCTGTTTCTGTAGTCTTGAGGCAATTGCGGCTAAAAACCGCATGTACTCTGACATAAACGCCTACATTCGCCTTGAATTTCTTTACGCTTTTGTCTCGCTTTATCTGGCGTTTTGTCTGTGGAGATGAAGGATTTTTTTTTTTCTGATTTCTTAATGTAGTTTCGGGCGTTCATAGTTTTTGTCTTAAACACAAGATTTAAAAACGCCGAATTTAGTATTATAAGTAGTACTGAAAACAGGCACAGTGTAGGCCAGGATGCCGCTGTCAGATTTTTTAAATTTTGACTCTGACACCTATTCGATGTCACAAGCCTCTCAGACTTTGCGGACAAAATGCGCCCTCGTAGTGCATTATCTCAGCACGAGGTTTTCACACGACGGCTGTACAGTGTAGTCCAACCTTTGACCGCACTATGTCAAGGTAACTGAAGCAGGCTGCACAGATGAAAGGATACATTAGGGAGGTGACGGGCACAAAGATAAGACAACAATAAACACGACACTCTGGAAGCGTGCTTTAAGATAAGGGCGAGAACCTGAAGCTTGACAATACCAACCTAAAACATGGCAATATAAGCCTTAAGCTTGACAACACCAACCTAAAGCATGCCAATATTAGTGACATAAGAAAAACGAACAATTCAAAGCATGAGAACAAACCCCAGGAAAAGAAATTCATTCTTGCGATAGTGAAACAGATAATAACGAGGATACTGGACACTCAAAATTAATGAGTTGCGTACTTCAAATTTCTTATATTTGGCTAAGTGACTTTTCTGTACATAGACGATGCCCATAAAAGGATTTATTAGATTTTGTTCATTAATACCGTTTACATAATATATCGTATATCAATCCAGCGCCGACTTCTGGTAGATCGTACCCGTCAACGCTGAAGTTCGGGTTTCGATTCAAGACGAACACATGAACACATTTGGCGCCGCGCCGACTTCGGATCGATCGTAACCGACGACGCTGAAGTTCGGGTTTCGATTCCACACGATCGAAGTCATGTAAATAGTAAGCCGCGCCGACTCCCGAGTCGATCTTACCCGTCGACGCTGAAATCCAGGATTCGATTCAAGATGAATACATACATGTACACATTGGTGCTGCGCCGACTCCGGGTCGATCGTACCCGATGACGCCGAAGTTCGGGATTCGATTCAAGATGATTACACTAGTAGCATCGCAGTATCTGAGATCTGTCTACCATTTTTGCGCTCCAGTGATTAAAGAATAATAGGGTTGTGACAAGAAAAGCAGCAAATATATATATATATATATATATATATATATATATATATATATATATATATATATATATATATATATATATATCTTGCCAACAGCTTATGTGCCCTTGCATCTTCTCTTAGTGTCTCTGGGAAATTTTAAACGAATGGTATGTCAGTGACGTTTTTATACATGTATATGTCGAAGCCTACAATAGCAGGTTATAATTGGTCCCCACCTGATGCGCGGTAATTATGGAGAATCGTTGCCGCTGCACGCAAATGTCACCGATTTTCAGGATCGATACGGTTAGACTAATGTGGCACTCGAAAATAATGACGAGCAGCTCATTACTAAACCGCTGGTCGATAGCTTTCTGCGAGTCTACAACCATTATTATACCAGAGTAAATCGTTGCAGATTGATCTAGGTCTAGTCTCAGGGTTCACGTGACAGGGAGAGAAGTGAAGAGGCATGGGGATGAGGAGGAGGAGGAGGGAGAGATTGGGGGAGGGAAGGAGAGAGAGAGAGAGAGAGAGAGAGAGAGAGAGAGAGAGAGAGAGAGAGAGAGAGAGAGAGAGAGAGAGAGAGAGAGAGAGAGAGAGAGAATCAATAACGAAGAAAACACTTATTAAGCCGTTAAGGCGTAGTTTCTTATCCATAAAAATCAAATCATCTCCATAAAACTCCAAACAAGATTCCTAATCTCTGGTTCCAATCAATTACTGTTGACACATGGCGATCTGCACCTGGCCCAAATACCTGTATAGATTTGTGTGCTGGCTGAATCAGTGTATAGAGGAACTCTAAAACTCTTTGAAGTGTGCAAATTCCCTTGCGCCTCCAGGCAGCGATTACTTACGAATGTCAGCAGACCACACGCCCCATCTCTTCCTGATTAGGACTTTAGAAGTGGTCCCTAGAGGTAGAAAAAACAACAAAGCCAAACCAAACTCTTGCCTGTCTCGCCGGCGCTAAACAAAATAATCGACAATATTATTTAAATCCGGCCTTTTGTTGAAGTATTAATTTATTCATTCATGTCGCATTTTCTTGCAGCTGCTGCTGACTACAGGCGTTCAGTGTATATTTTTACAAATCAACAGCGGAAGAAGTATTTTTTTTTTTAATCAATTTCATATCCAACTTGTTGGTAAAATGGGTTGTTCACCTGTAGAAGGAGAATTGCGAGATTTAACGGTGGTGGTCTTTAGTAAGAGACAGACATTACTCTCAAAGTTCCAGAGGTTTGAGCCCTATTTTAACTCTTGCGCCAAAGGCAATGGTAAGCATTGAACATCCCATGAAGGACATTTCTATCAGTGGGAAAAGACTAAAATAGAGTTCATAGCATTCACAATAGGGAAATTGCCAATGTGAAGGGACTAAAGTTAGCCATGAATTGTCCATTTATTCTTTACCGGGTGAAGACAATTCCATTGCCCACAATCTACCGTGCCGCAAGTTAATTCCAATAAGCGTTTCGGGTTCCTTTACAGAATTTTATTGCACGCAAAGTTAATAAAAAAATTCTTCGATTTTCATTGTTAACTGCTTTGTCATGCGATATGAAAGAAAGGCTCGGGAAATTTGTCAACTAGCGCTGCGAAGGACCATGGGCCATTATCTAGATTCTCCGGGCTCTCCGGCACGGTATACATGAGGGAAAGCTCAAGATTTGACCTCAGTTCAAAGGTCAAGGTCACATGGCCAACAACTCGAAACTCTTTTTTAATTACAGAAGATAACCCCAACTAGAGTATCATTACTGACCAGTTTGTCGGAACTCTTTCTAGCTGAGCTGTAAGTCCCCAAGTGTGTAGAGAACTCCAGACTGTATAGTGGAGATGATGCCAGCTGCTGACCAATATTGTGGTGCTGGCTTAATTGTTCTTAAAATCATGAACGTGATACATGTAGAGCGAAATATACGTGAAACAATTAATAATACTTCACGGCGCAAATTTAAAAAGATTATGAAGGCGACCCGTATTTCAAAGTACTCGGCTAACTCAAAGGGCCAGGAAGGAAAGAAGAGTGTGTGCGTGTGTGTTTTGTGTGGATCGGATAACAATGATTTGGGCATTTTAATATTTCAGACACATGCTATTCAAGGGACGATAAAAGGTTTCTAGATCTAAGCAAGAACATAGCCCGCTACCGCTATACCACAACACCCGAGATAGACACGATAAATAAATCGCAGACGCGGCGTAATTTCCGCAGAGTCGGGCAAAAACCAACGGTTACAGGCTTACATGTGGGCTTCCGTGAGTCAAGCAGTTACTACTGGAAAGGTCATGTAAAGGGTATACAATTATGTCTCATAGGAGGCAGGCAGATCTGCGAGATAAATAATCAGATAATATCGGATCCATACGGGAAAGTGGGAAAAGCCCAAAACTGTGACGGAACGATGCTTAAAAAAAAAACCCAAGACGTCAGCTACTATGGCGGTGCGGGAGAACAAGCGGAGATGAACAGATGCACAATTTGGGCCAATTAAAAAAAAATGATAAAAAAAAAAATAAATAAACAGCCGAGGTTTGAGACTAAAATCTCATGAGAGCATTTTTTCCTTGGTTCAGCGATCTAGGTTTTAGGTTATCACAAAGCTTACCGGAACCATGGCGCCGGACCTGTTGTTATCATTTTTTTTTTCCAATTGCATCTTTCATAGTGGCCAAATGCCACTGCCTTCACGCTTACAGATAGACTATCAGTACGCTGCATCTATTACTACTATACATATACTACTATCATTACTACTAGTACTACTTCTTCTGCTGCTGCTGCTGCTACTACAACTACTACTACTACTACTATTACTACTACTACTACTACTACTACTACTACTACTACTACTACTACTACTACTACTACTACTACTACTACTACTACTACTACTACTACTATTATTACTGCTGCTGCTACTGTTGCTACTCAATAACGTTGCTATTGTCGTGTCTGCCATTACCACCAAGCCCGTAAAACGTTTAACACATTTTTTTTTTCAAATTGAACACTCGCAGTTCAAAATTATGAAAAAAATAGTCAAGGAAAAAATAATCGTATGACTCTAAGTATGCTTCCTTCGTTTTGTGGGTTAATTCCTAACAAACTCAAGGAAGAAAAAAGGTAAAGTTGGAAAACCTACTTTTTGTTGATTCCCTACAGGAGTCATAACAGTACGCTTTACATAACAAAACTTGGAATAGTAACAACATGGGGGCTATGGATAAATAAGGCCTACGGCAAATTTGAGCTTTAAATACCTTTGCAACGTTTACCCCTCACTCAGAGGTTCGGAATAGAGGACAATAGGAAAAGAAAAAAAAATGAAGACCTATATATCCCTAGATGCTTTAAAAGGGTATTTATCGTCAAGAATATATATATATATATATATATATATATATATATATATATATATATATATACATATATACACACATATATATATGTGTGTGTATGTGTGTGTGTCTGTGTGTGTTAGCATCACCTTGCACGACCTGGTAATGACAGAGCTTTGGCAAGATTGCACCGGAGAGAGATATACAGATCTAGAATGATTTACCTGTGCCACTGCCTGCTGCTTACAGCAAAGCCAATGGTATACTGCCAAAAAAAATTCTTCAGTGCTTTCTGTACCGGTACTAGTATACCATTTCACTGGGTGTGCACTATATGGATGACTTTGCTCAACCCAGAAAGATGCCCTACTTCTGGCGGCGACGCTGGTGATCGGGACGCGAATGGCACGCTGCTGAGCTGTTGGGAAGCTGGCGCCGCTCACATTGGAAATATTCGGGTCGTTAACCTTCTTTTTTTTTTTTTTCAAGAAAAAAAGATAGGCATTAGGGATTCGAAAATAGAGACACAGGAAGAGATAGAGAGATACGGAAGGAGATAATGCTGATCGAGGAAGAATGAGAAGACAGATAGAAGAACGCAACAGAGAGGATTGATTAAAAAAAGAACGATATGGCTTCTTGTTTGTGTGTGTTTGTGTGTGTGAGAGAGAGAGAAAGAGAGAGAGGGGGAGGGAGAGAGAGAGAGAGAGAGAGAGAGAGAGAGAGAGAGAGAGAGAGAGAGAGAGAGAGAGAGAGATAGGAGGGAAAGTTCAGTGTTATGAATATGATAAAATTTTGGCACATATGGTATCCGCAATGCTATAAAGTGCTCATAACATGGAATTTTTTTTGAAGTGGAGAGTTAGATTTAAGGATGACCTTGAGTCTGTAAGTAAAGGAAGCGTCAAGGGTTTTCGGTTTGCTAGACTCCAGAACATGTAGTTCGTTTCATTATCCTTCAGAGGGGTACATTATTTGGGATGTTGTGGTCTGAACAAAGGGCAGATTTGGAGAATGCAAAAGTAGGATTGGTGTCTAGAATACGGAGAAATTTGGTTGACACATACTTAGTCTTGCGAAAAGATCCGAATCTAAATTTTAAAATCGCAATACACTTGAAGGCATACGCATGTTCATACTATGTAGTTGTCTGTGTGTCTAGAGGAAAGTGTTGGTGCTTCCGGATTCAATGGTCGTTTTCGGTACGATTCGGATTTTCCCAATCAAGATCGCTAATCATTCAAGGAAGCTTAGAAATTACCTTCGCAATGAACCACTCAATTTTATGGGGCGTAGTGGCGTGTTGGTACAAGCCATCGTCTCTTTGAGGGGCAAAGCGATAGGTGACGATACATTTATAAAACGATGGTTCGAGTCCCACAATGGCAGGCATTTTTCGTTCATTCTCACTTTAATAAAGCATAATGAGTAACCCAAACCACTGACGGGCCCACCATTATTTCTAGCTCTTGTAACTCAAACTTCTGATCAGCAGGCGAAAACCTGCAAATTTTTCATTTCAAGGTAAAAGGATGGAAAACATCTACTGCAAAGCCATTGTGAGAAGAAGAGGAAGAATGAGCTCAAACGCTTCATTAGGATACGATTTTGCGAACTACAGACTTTAAGTTGAAAAAAGAAAAACAAAACGATAATAACATCGTGGGAATGTTGCAGACTGAAGACTGGGGTTAAGGAGGATACGAACTTGCCGATTAAAGACTCGCGGTTTTGTGTTCTGACCATCGAAAACGAAGTCAATGCCCCCCACGGAATACAGTTCTATCCCCCCCCCCCCCCCCTCACCCAAAAAAAATAATAATAAAATAAATTAAAAAAAATAATAATAATAATAATAACAATATTAAATACAAATTTGAAATAAAATATATGCATAATAATAAATTAATAAGTACGTAAATAAAATAGAATAAAATAATAAAAAGAAGTAAAGTAAAACAAAGGAAAAGTTTGTCAGGTCCAGCCATATCAAAACAATACCCGGATACCCGGACTACATGTATAATAATCATCGGAGGAACGAGGGATGAATCACGTGTTTAGCTCTGGTTTACCATGTGATGCTGTGGAGAGCGGTCGCAACGACCTCATCTATCTTTGCATTTGTCAGCAAATTGTTGCGATACTCGTGATACGATAGTAAAATACGACCTGGGCTACGGTTTAGATACCCCTTTTACATATCATATCTCTCAGGTGGCACAGTTGTGACAGGTTAACAAAATAATTATACAAATTACGTAACGGACTGTGACGCTAATATAAAAGTGCGCACAGTAATGCGATCTAATTTTTATGAAATATCTTTCAGCGTTTATTAATGGCGGATGAGTAAAATACTGCCCGCTGCATTGTGTCTGTCTTAACGCTCTTGAATTCTAAAACGCGTTTATGCCCTACGGAGTCCTGTATTCAGTCTTCCAGAAATAATGAGAATTTAGAGACAAAAGGCTTACAGTTTAGATAACTATATATAGCTATAAGAGGTGCGTGAAGAGTAACGCTTTGCGATGTAAGGTTGATCGTGAAAGATGGAAGGCGAAATCAGGAAAAAAGTAAATTTATGCCCTTCGGAGTTTCACTTTCCACAAATAATGAAAACTCGGGGCAAAAGAAAAAGATTTACGGTATAGACAGCTATTAAAGATGATTAGAGAGTAACACATTGCGATATAAGGTTGATCGTGAAAGATGGTAGGCAAAATCAGCAAACAAGTAAATTTATGCCCTTCGGAGTTTTCCAACTTTCCAGAAATAATGAAAATGCAGGGCAAACGCAAAAGCCTTTACAGTCTAGATAGCTATAAAAGATGACTGGTGAGTAACGCATTGCGATGAAAGGTTGATTGTAAAAAAATGGTAGGCGAAATCAGTAAACAAGTACATTTATGCCCCTCAGAGTTTTTCAAGCTTAGGAAATAATGAAACTTTAGGGCAAAAACAAAAGACATTACAGTTTAGATCTAGATGGCTCCGGACCAAGTCAGATATCGTATTGCGACTGGACGATTGCGACTTAACGTTGATTGTGAAGGGGTAATAGACGCAAAGAGCTCCGACGCAATGCTATTTTCATCGGGAGAAACAGTCACGGTGTCACATCCCCTTTGACGGCTAACTGGTTCTTAACAGTTCTGTGTGTGTGTGTGTGTGTGTGTGCGCGCGCGCGGTCATCCCTTAACAGCCAAAGTGTTGCAAATGTATTCAACACCGGTACTTAAGACGGTCTTTCTCTTATTGGGTGTTAAGTGATGTGAGTAAAACAAACTACCGTGTGTACCACTTGCTGTGAAACAGAGGTGTTAAAACCTGGTGTCTATCGTTCTTAGGGTGTTTAGATCCACAATTGACACCGCTTTTTTCCACACTCTTTGCAATAAATTTAACAGTCCCCTAAAAAGAAACATAATTTATTGTGAATATTCTATATTCTACATGAAGTATAAATATATAAACGGTGGTAAGGGTTGGCATAGATGAGTTTAAAAAATAAATAAAGTCCACAAAGGTTATCACTAGATCAAAAGTTTATACTTAATCGAATGATACTTAATACTGCATTATCTAGTTGATATTGTCACTAATAGTTGCTTTTTTTTTTTTCAAACAATTAAAAAATGTATGTGTATCCATGACAATTGGAAGCAGTGTAAAGTGATAGTAGTGCGTTAACTAATGACGCCCATTGAGCCTCGGAGCCTGTGATAGATTGGAGTGACGTGCCGGAATACAGACGTCCATTCACGGCGTTAGTTACACGACAAGTTATTCGATACGCACGATACCCGTTTTAAGCTACTGGAAACGCACCATATTGAACGCACCTGTTGAAAGTTTTTGCGCATCGATTATTAATTATTGAACGGATAGAATTGCAGGCCGCCTGTGTGTTTAAGTCGCATAATAATAGTCATTGTTCAGCGGCCGCAGTTTTTGTTTCACTATAATTCTTCTCTGATCCGTAAAGAATTCCAGCAGGCCTATTCATCTTTGTAAAACAGACACTTTGGAAGCGACGCGTACAGCCTCGTGGTAGCATTGTCGTGACGGATCCCAGCTACCTCCCGACGTGTTCCTTCTTCTTCCCCGTGGATTACTGAGACCTTCCGAGCAGCCGTATTGACGACTAACTCTTGTCTCGCCTGATCGCGTGCGGTGAGGAAGGAAAGTGTGAAGTTCTTGAAGGACTACAGTGTTGGGACTCCGGTGTTTATTGTTTCATCTATCGGGACAAGATGATGGTCATGGATATATCGCACGTCCACGTAAAGATGCTGTCGGATATTATATCGCAGTGGTGAGTATTCCTATATAAATGTATAATTTTATAAGCAGGTTGGTTGGCGAAAGGTGTTGAGGCTAAGGTTACGTTCCAGGCGTCCACGCGAGGTAGAAAGACGGTGTAATCTTTGAATAAAAGCGTCACTTCCCAGCTAAATGTCTTCTATTTCCATGAGGTTATGTATTTTTGCTTCTTAATTAAACCAATATCGACTATGATCCCCTTTACGAATAGTCTCTTGAGTGAAAGTCTGTATACACATGATACGTCTTCGTGACGATGCTGTTGGATATTACAACGCAGTGGTGAGTATTTTTATATTATAAGCATGTTGGTTGATGAAAGGCATTGAAGCTAAGGTTACCTTCGAGATGTCTACGCGAGGTAGAAAGATGGTGTAGTCTGAATAAAAGCGTCACTTCCCAGCTAAATATCTTGTGTTTTCATAGATTACGTACTTTCTTCGAAATTCCATTCCATTTCGATTATAACATTTCCTTTGCGAATATTCTTTTGAGAGAAAGTATACATGATGCATGAAGTTCGCTGAATAATTTGAAAAACTTCTATGGGATGCAGATTTATGTTAACTACTCTAAGGGTTCACTACTCTGAAAGTCGGAAGGACTTCGTTGAACCGCGTCTTTTCACAGGCCTAGCCTACCATCAAATGCCATCTCAATGTTTGTTTCTGTCTATCCGTCTCTCATTTAAACTCTAAACTGTACTTTTTTTGGCAACGTCACATGTGTCCGTGATGAATCTATCACAGACTTATCCTCATTTTTCTTCAAACTTCATAATGACATTTTAACACACCCCAGCATTCTAGGGTAACGGCCTTTTGCAGTTTGCACTGCTCGGTAACATTATAATATTCGAGAGCATTGCCCTCGCCTCATTTTAAGGAATGAGTAAGTGAGCCTGGTAACTATTTATCCTGCCAAAAGCATCGGAAAAGTCTTAGGTGTAAGAACTGTAGGTGCGACCTGGCGTAAAACGCTTGTCCCAGTTATGAAGAATCACAAGGATTGGAAGTTTCTGTCTTTGAAGAGGTGCGACTCCATAACACATACTCTCTCTCTCTCTCTCTCTCTCTCTCTCTCTCTCTCTCTCTCTCTCTCTCTCTCTCTCTCTCTCTCTCTCTCTCTCTCTCTCTCTCTCACATATATATATATATATATATATATATATATATATATATATATCCACTTTTAAATACTCTCTCACACACGCACAACCCCCAATCCTATTCTGCGCTCAAGATACTCACTTCCCCTCTCATTTCTATTCGGATTCACCCTTTTTTCTACACCTTAAACTACTTCTCCTCGAAACCATGCTTATTAGACTCTCTCATCTCATGTACGACTTAAAAAAAACCTTTAACCAGAAGATATCCTAACTGAACTGAGCAAAGAGAGCGCGATACAGTATAATAGTGCAACGGTACCGGGACAAACACTGGTGTTTTCCCTCTGGCAGGGTAACTGAACACACGTCTTACCCGACACGATCGAGATTGCTGCCAGATTGGAGGGGGGAAAAAAAAGAAAGATATCAGGCAAAATAGGTTTACCGAAAAAAAAAAAAAAGAAAAAAGAAAAAGAAACAACAAAATGGCAACGAAGGTAAGTCATAGAAGCAAAGAGACAGAACGAATGGCACAAATAGATCTATACTTGTTGTGCAGCCCATCAATCTCTGTTGCTGAGAGCGAGTAATGCTAGTAGTAGGAACTTTTGCTACCTGGGATGATGGTTGAGAGAAAACAATAGGAGCAAGAGGAAACAAAATTCTATTGTATATTTAAAATAGGTCACAAGAAACATAGATGCAAATCTGACAAACAAAAAGAGAGGGCAGGATGGGATTAAGTGAAGGAGAAAGAGAGAGTGAGAGGATAAGAAAGATAAAGAGAAAGTGAGAGAGTGAGAGAAATAAATAGCTAGATAAAGAGAGAGAGAGAGAGAGAGAGAGAGAGAGAGAGAGAGAGAGAGAGAGAGAGAGAGACAAAGAGAGAGAGAGATGCTAAATAAGGACAGGCACAAAACAATGAGACATAAAAATGATACAACTTAAACTTCCCTTTAATGTGGCTTTCTCGGAAATGTAAAAAAAAAATAAATAAAAATTAATAAATAAATGAAAAAACGAACAAAGTGTTGGGAGAGCTGGATTCAGATAGGAAGAACGGATTATAGGGCAATGCAATTATTTTTCAAGGTTCAAGAAAGAGAGAAAAACGAAGACTTTGAGAGAGAGAGAGAGAGAGAGAGAGAGAGAGAGAGAGAGAGAGAGAGAGAGAGAGAGAGAGAGAGAGAGAGAGAGAGAGAGAGAGAGAGAGAGAGAGAGAGAATACAACAGAGGGACGTTACGTTGACGTTTTTTTTTTCCAATTATTGCAAGACAGATCAAGCGACAGATAGCCCATTTTGACTACAATGCTTGATCTGGGGCCCGTCACATTTACGCTCTAGATCTTGGACCCCTCTCATTTACGCTCTAGATCTGGGACCCCTCTCATTTACGTTCTACATCTTGGACCCCTCTCATTTACGCTCTAGATCTTGCACCCCTCTCATTTACGTCCTTGATCTGGGACCCCTCTCATTTACGCTCAAGATCTGGGACCCCTCTCATTTACGCTCTAGATCTTGGACCCCTCTCATTTACGCTCTAGATCTTGAACCCCTCTCATTTACGCTCTAGATCTTGGACCCGTCTTATTTACGCTCTAGTTTTGGACCCGTCTCATTTACGCTCTAGATTTGGGACCCCTCGCATTTACGCTCTAGATCTGGGACCCGTCTCATTTACGTTCTAGATCTGGGGCCCGTCTCATTTACTTACGCCTTTGATCTGGGACCCCTCTCATTTACGCCCTTGATTTGGGACCCGTCACATTTACGCTCTAGATCTGGGACCCCTGTCATTTACGCTCTAGATCTGGGACCCGTCTCATTTACGCCCTTGATTTGGGACCCGTCGCATTTACGCTCTAGATCTGGGACCCGTCTCATTTTCCCAGTCGGGTTTGACGGCAAGTCGTGGGCAGATGATAGAGATATTCCACTGGGACAGATTATTCGTTGAGGACGCAGCTGGTAATGAGAGAGTTGTCGTGGCTTGCTTGCACTGTATCAGTAGATCCGATCTACAAAGTATTGGGCAATCCTCTGCAGATGGCTTACTTGGGGAATTCCCCGTCTCCTGATGACGTCATGGAACAAAGACCGATAACTCGGAATTTAAAAGCATGAACTCTGTATGTTTCAGGTTGCTGTTTTTTAAGCTCTCGCCTTTGCGCCATCAGCGCTTTCTCAGTTTTCTTCTTGTTTCCAATCTGTTAAAAAGGTTTAAGTGAGTTTGAAATAGATTGGTATAATTATCAGTTGGACACGGGCATGTTTAGATGTTGCGGGTGTTGCCTCCTCGTTCAGGACGTCAACAGTGATGTCTTCTGGGGCGGCGCCGAGCACACTGGTTATACCAAAGAGTGTAAATTAGGAAGAGGTTTCACGGAGAGGATTTAGCGCATGTGGGTCAGAACAGCAGAGACTGTCAGAGCCGGCAACTTTCCCTCTTTAATCCTTAGTTAAAGAAAAAAAAAAAAAACCTGTCCGCTGATTTTCCTACCGCCCGGATCTCAACTGAAACACCCTGGGTTCGCGTCACGCAAGCTTCCTGTAGCAATAACACCGAGGGCTCCGCCTGTGGAAATTCTCTCTTAAATCTAACGTCTCTGGTTATACTGAATAAGTATTTGAGGCATTACTGTACAGATCCACATAATTAGAAGGTCAGAATTAGATACGGCAGAGGTACAATGTGCGTTTGATCTGAATTCATATTTGAGGTAGAGTCTAGGTTCAGTATTGATTTCCACGCCTGAATTTTTTTTTTTTTTAAGCTAGGCATATTCCGCTTTATCTTAAATACACACCTGCATGGTGCAGTGCGGATACATTGAGGACCTGTTGGGCTTCCTTTGAGCTACGGTGCAGGGTTAGATGACATGCACTGTCAGTGTGGAGGAGGAGAGGGGGGGGGGGGGGGAAGTGGAGGAGGAGCAGCGTAGGGGGCAGGGGAGGATACATGATGTGCATCAAAGGGAGGATGCAGGTAAAGTTTCGGCAAGCTGGGTCGATCAGAATTGTTGGAGTGCGCTTTGTTGGATAGAACGGCTTTGAGACAAAGTATGATGGTATACCTTGGGGTTCAATGGTAGAGCTTAGGTGATAATTCAACCGATGGAAAACCGAGTTTTAATAGTTATTGTGGGCCTGTAGGAGCAACGGTTAAGTGAGGACGATGTAGGTTTATTTATGGAATTGCAGTAGCAGCGCGAGGTTCTGTCGATTGCTACGACCTTTAACCAAAACGAACAAAAATTCGGTGAGGAAAAGATTTTTGAGTTCGAATAATTTACAGGTGCAATAAATTGATGCTCAGTTTGATTGCCTCTCTCTCTCTCTCTCTCTCTCTCTCTCTCTCTCTCTCTCTCTCTCTCTCTCTCTCTCTCTCTCTCTCTCTCTCTCTCTCTCTCTCTCTCTCTCTCTCTCTATATATATATATATATATATATATATATATATATATATATATATCTCCCTCTCTCTTTCCCTCCTATTCTTTTTACTGTCTATTCCCTTCTCTTTTAATTTCCCCCAACCCATCACTCTTCGCCCAATCCCCACAATCATCCAAAAACCTCGAAAGCCTTGCTGCCTTTAACTGGTTTTAATTTTTATTTTTTCAAACTGTCGTAAAGGCTTAAAAAAAAAAAAAAGGAACTGTTACAGTCTGCTCAAACGCTTCGGATGTCCCTTATCTGTAGAGTTTCGGAGTTCGTGCCAAACCTCATATTATTATTATTATTATTATTATTATTATTATTATTATTATTATTATTATTATTATTATTA
The DNA here is from genome assembly GCA_033675545.1 of Elysia crispata. Taxonomy (NCBI): domain Eukaryota; kingdom Metazoa; phylum Mollusca; class Gastropoda; family Plakobranchidae; genus Elysia; species Elysia crispata. The sequence continues at coordinate 210,283 of JAWDGP010000740.1, forward strand.
TTATTATTATTATTATTTTATTATTATTTTTAGTAGTAGTAGTAGTAGTAGTAGCAGCAGCAGCAGCAGCAGCAGTAGTAGTAGTAGTAGTAGTAGTAGTAGTAGTAGTACTATTATAACGTATTATAGTAGTGGTAGTGGTAGAGGTAGTGGTAGTGGTAGTGGTAGTGGTAGTGGTAGTGGTAGTAGTAGTAGTAGTAGTAGTAGTAGTAGTAGTAGTAGTAGTAGTAGTAGTAGTAGTAGTATTAGTACTATTATAACTTATTATAGTAGTGGTAGTGGTAGAGGTAGTGGTAGTGGTAGTGGTAGTGGTAGTAGTAGTAGTAGTAGTAGTAGTAGTAGTAGTAGTAGTAGTAGTAGTAGTAGTAGTAGTAGTAGTAGTAGTAGTAGTAGTAGTAGTAGTAGTAATAGTAGTAGTAGTAGTACTATTATAACGTCCCCTGTATTTACCGACACCTATAATTGATTCCTAAATAATATAATTAAATACAAAGTTAAAAAGAGAGCTACTTGATTTCCTTGGTCCGGCGACCATCTGATAATCGTCTCGCTTCAGGGATGAATGACCGCAGCTGCGGACTCCGTCCATGTGAGAGCACTATAACGAGGTTGTTGACCAGGTGGAACACGTCCAAACCTTGACCGTTCAGACAGATCTTAGAATAACATTATGTTCTTGGACTTTTCACGCTACATGGCCGTAACCTACGCAAGCTTCAAGCTCTCGGCTAATTAATTACTGCGATGCTGAGAGAGAGAGAGAGAGAGGGAGAGAGAGAGAGAGAGAGAGAGAGAGAGAGAGAGAGAGAGAGAGAGAGAGAGAGACAGACAGACAGACAGAGAGAGAGAGAGAGAGACAGACAGACAGACAGACAGAGAGAGAGAGAGAGAGAGACAAAGAGAGAGAGAGAGGGAGAGAGAGGGGGGGGGAAAGTAAAATAGAGAGAGAGAGAGAGAGAGAGAGAGAGAGAGAGAGAGAGAGAGAGAGAGAGAGAGAGAGAGAGTTTATGAATGACACAAATCGACCAATTATATAAATCTTGGAGTTCATTCTTCATCATCATCATCATCATCATCATTACCACCAAATTCTCCTTGTTCCTATTCTTGTTTTTCTTGTTTCTCTTCTTCCTCCTCCTCTTCTCCTTCTTCTTTTCATTTTCTCATTCTTGTCCTCCTCCTCTTATTGTTCTCCGCTTCCATGAGCATCTTTTCAATACAGTTCGAGAGGAATACACAAGGACTTTGGCATTCAAACGAAAGTTTATAAATTATTATTTCGAGATTGCAGTAATTGAAACATACAAAACCTATGCGTGATAGAACTGTTCCTCTTTGTTAACACACAGACCAAGTATTATTTAACAAACAATTTACAAACTTAGCAAGCCTCGTTGTTTTACATACTGGATTTCGAGTTTCTGCTTGAACTTGTGTAAGTTTTTTTTTTTTTATTATTTAATTTATTAAATTGATAACGCTTTCACCAAACAAAAGAGCAAAATAGTACAGAGACTAGCGCATCAAGGCGGACATTTGTTTTGAACATTGCCTCCAGGAAAGGAGCGTCAGCGGGTAGGCCTATAGAGCGCTGGACCCAAGATGTACGTGGTTTAAGATCAAATAGAGTTTTTAACTGCTTGAGCATTGACATTAGAATTATGACCCAGGCAGAATTTTGTGAAGCACACACGTCACGCACTGTATATATAATATTGAAGACCTCGCCATAGCCTAAAAAAAACAACAAAAAATAGCGAATTTTATGAAAGGTAGAGTAGCTGTGAGAGATACAAATCAATCAATCAGCAGGGTGCCTCAATAATTTAATGGCGCGTAAATCGATTTAAAAAAACAAAAAAAAAACACGAGAAGTGTCCTCCACTCCATCTGAAGTTGCCCTCGCTCAGAATTGACATGACCCAGTGCATGAATGGTGGAAGAAGAGCTAAAAAAAACAAAAAAAAAAACCGATAATTCACATTCAATACAACAAAATGAAAGCGCTTCTCACAAAACAGCGCTTTCTTCTGGAATTTCCCAAGTGCGTCGAAATAATTGACAAACCTCCGCCACATCTTCGGCTACAACTTTAATCAATGGATTCCAGTACCAGGAAATTATGTGTCTTACTGCACCGGGAGAGGGGAAAAATAAAACTAAAAATATATTATCATACCATGCCTACAATTCTAACGCCACGTCTTCTAATTGCTGAGGCGACAGCACCAGGTACGTGGTATCATTCTGCTCTTCGCGTACGAGAGACGTAAGCATACAGATAATGATAACAATAGTGCACGTCGTGCATGTCACGCTGCCACGCGTGGCATTCCAGTCACGGGCTGAAAATGGGCGGGACGAGTCTCTCCACATCCCCGACGATGTCGGTCGTCGGTCGGGAACTTCCGACGTAAATCTATGGAGCTGCTAAGCGAGTTCGGTGCGCACGAGAAAGGGGTCGGCAAGACATTCGTTGATTTCTTACATCGCAAAACAAAACAAAGCAAAAACAAAACAAAAACAAAAAACGATAAAAAAGATACACGATAATAATTATTAGACACGCTGGAATCAGGCAGTTTTGCAAGTTCAAATCAGGATGAATTGATTTTTTTTTTTTTTTTTTTTGGATAGCTTGATGTGCTCAGACTGATTCAGCACATCATTGTATTATGGGATGAAATGTTCCCCGTAGGTACAGTGGTTAAAATCTTTTGTTGAGCAACAGTTCACAGTACATGTATTGATTAAAGCCACGTTTTCGAGGACTTTTCTTTATTTTGTTTTGTTCTTTTGTGGATGACTTGATCACTGTGCTCAGACTGCTTCAGCACAGCATTATGGGATGAACATCCTTGAACATGTCCCAGCAAGTACATACAGTGGGTAAAACTTTTTGCTGAGCAAGAATTCACAAATCTGGTTGTAGCCACAATTTCATTGACTATTTTTTCCACTCATCTTTCGTCACTTCCTCCAGACACTTTCCCCGAAGCATGACAACTTGACCTCGGACAGAAATGAAAGCGAGGTCGAGTTACATCACTCCCCAAACATCTGCTGCGTGCGAACTTAAAGAAAAAGAAAAGAAAAATCAGTTCTACTTCATCTTGTTTTCTTTATTTTATAAACGGGACATGTACAATCCATCCTTCATCCCACAAGGCCTACTGATAACAGTTGTTGTAAAGCAAACACCGCCGCTATGATAAATGTATACAGGTATTAAGAGACCATCCTTGTATACAAGACATCACAGGGGCTGGGCAGGCAGTTGAGCAGGGTGGCAGAGACGTGTGTTTACAAACAGCAGGTGGGGTCCCTCAACATGCCTGCCTCCTCGAGTTGCGCGGCGCTTTATATCAGTTCAACGTGATAATATGGCTGAAGTAACAGGTCTGTCGAACACGTGAAGTTATTAAAACAAGAAGCCGACAATTAGAATATTATAAGCGATTTTGGCTGACAAAGAGACCGCCGTTTTCGATGTCTGGTGGACGTTTTTTTTTTTCCCCTATTGTTTTTGGTTAAAACCCAAGCCTTCTAAACTATCCTCCGGTTCCTCTTGGTACTACTACACAGTGATACCGGAAGTACTCAACTCTGCACTGTATCCAAAATATAACTTCTGCAGATCTCCAGCGAATCTGCGCCGTGCAGATGTCTACTAAACCTGCAATGTTAGGCCCCAGGCACACTAATTATCGTAAATTGTTTGAGGACCCATTTTACTAGCAAGCTATGAGGCGCCCGGCAATTTAGAGTGAAAAATAAAAGCTTTTACTCGAGGTCCATGGAGGATTTGGGATAGTTAAAGTAGCGTTGGTCAATGTACTAACAGAGAGCGTATACAGTTATATGGTACTGACTAAATATCGTAATGGGACCGCTTACGACATTTGGCCACGGTAGCCAATAAACCTCAAGCAAAAACAAGAGTTAGAGAAAACCAGTCGAGATTATGATTGCTTTAAATAGATCTGGCTGGAGTTAAATTCGCATTAAGCAAATTAAGCTGACCAGGTGTGAGGACGATTAGAAAATTGCTGGATATAAAAGTTTGGGGTTTTTTTGTTTTGTTTTTTTTTTATGTCTGTTTTCCCACGGAGGACGGTTCGGCTCGGATTGTTCTTTCCAGAAGGTCGCGGCGGATTTCTGGGTGGGTGCCACCAGCACTTTCTCTGAGAAGATCATTAACTAGCGATTAGAGAGAGAGATGGGGTAGACATACAGACAGAGAGGGTGAGAGGCAAGGAGGGACAGAGAGAGAGAGAGAGAGAGAGAGAGAGAGAGAGATATGGGGCAGACATACAGACAGAGAGAGTGAGAGGCAAGGAGGGACAGACAGAGAGAGAGAGAGAGAGAGAGAGAGAGAGAGAGAGAGAGAGAGATGGTGCAGACATACAGACAGAGAGAGTGAGAGGCAAGGAGGGACAGAGAGAGAGAGAGAGAGAGAGAGAGAGAGAGAGAGAGAGAGAGAGAGAGAGAGAGAGAGAGGATTGAGAAGGATGTCAATTGACAGTGCATGTATTATATTTTAACAAATGCTTCGGTTTAGTCCGATTGTTGTTTGATATAACGTTAACCCGTATATACATAATGTTATCGGGCCTTTATGCACATCAAGCAAAAGCTCCCGTTAGCCAGGTCGGAGTGGGAAAGACCTGATATAACTTACAGCCATCGCCAAAAACAGTCAGTCAGGTAAACTACTGTTAAAAACAAAAAATTCTTCAAAAAAAAAAAAAGATGAACAGATAAGGATGGATTATTTCTCATTGTAAAACCATCAATCTCGTGTAACAATACAAACTTCGACGTCAAGGTTTTCGTAATTTATGATTTTTTCCGAAAAAAAAAAAAAAGATCCGAAAAAAAAAGATTTTAATAGTTTTGAAAAGACAAAATTAAGCCATGATGGTTCCATTTAGGCTGCGAATCCAAAAGTCGAGTGGTTTAGATTTGGAGCGGAGGGATCGAGGAAGCTTGGCTTACTATACCAGATCTCTGTTCGCGCAATGCAGCTCGGATGCTTCAAGGCGCGAGTGGAGGAGTGTCAAGACTCGATAATGCTCTTTTAACGACCTGTTGATGAGGTTACGGGGATGAGACGAGTATCTAGCACATATGGCAGATATAGCGGCTTTTAATTGTGTTTAACACCTGGAATGTTTGGACAGATTGTGCGCGAGAAATGAGTGGCGTCTCAAATCCGATATTGGCCATGTTGTGTAAGAACGTATCATCTCTGCTTCGATGCTTCTTCCTCTTCTACCAAATGATTATTGATGATTGAGATTATTGATTTATTGTTGTTGTATCCTCCTCCTCCTCCTCCTCCTACTCCTACTACTACTACTACTACTACTACTACTACTACTACTTATAATAATAATAATAATAATAATAATAATAATAATAATAATAATAATAATAATAATAATAATAATAATAATAATAATAATAATAGTAATGATATTATAATATTCCATATCCCTATTATTTTTTTCGCACTGGAATAAATATTCATTTTCATTCAAGCGGTGAATATCTCTCTAATCCCGCATTAAAAAAAAAAAAATATTTAAATGACGCTGCAGATAATAGAGATACAGTTTCAAGCGAAAGCCTCCAAGCGTTGCCGCCATGCATGCACGGATGACATGAATCAATTAATTTACCGACACTATAGCGATAAGTGCCTGGGCTGTCGAGCCCCAACAGTCCTGCCTAGCCGCTGCAGTACCCGATCTAACAACATTATCGTCAAGGCAAAGCTTAAAATTAATAATTATAATGGGTGCGCAGAAATAGGGTTAAACAACAGCCACTTAGAGGTGAGCAGTTCGCTCTGTAGGATGGTGGACCAGCTTTGACATAACTTCGGTCTAAATTTTTGTAAGGTCCTTTAGAAGTGGCCTGTCAAGAGGATCTCGTCATATTTTACACGGTACCGTGTGTGATTAATTAATATGAAACAAAGCGTCCGGGCGGACTGAACAGATACGAGTGAAAGGCGTTGTGTGTGAGTTAGGTACGTCGCGTGTGAGGACAGTAAAAATAGAACAATGAGAATAATACAGGTTTAATTCTATCTGATCTTTTCTCTCTCTCTCTCTCTCTCTCTCTCTCTCTCTCTCTCTCTCTCTCTCTCTCTCTCTCTCTCTCTCTCTCTCTCTCTCTCTCTCTCTCTCTCTCTTTCTCTCTCTTTCTGAATCTTTCCATCTATCTAGCTACCTATTAATCTCTACCTTTCTATTTCTCTAATTTGTTCAAAATTGTTTTGCAGCCCTTAGCGGGATATAATTATGTGAGGTGAAAGTTTACAAAACTGTTACAATCAAGCTAGACTACTGGTACTACGTTTACCCCGACCTGTGTGGCCAGAGCTCAAGTTGGCAACCACACGCGACTTATTTGAAAAGATGTATTAACTCACACTCATATATATCTGACTGGTTTTACTCTCTCTCCCTCTCTCTCTCTCTCTCTCTCTCTCTCTCTCTCTCTCTCTCTCTCTCTCTCTCTCTCTCTCTCTCTCTCTCTCTCTCTCTCTCTCTCTCTCTCTCTCTTTCTGTACCTTTTTGTCTCTCTTTCCTTGAGTCTCTCTTCCTCTACCTCCCTCCCTCTAAGTTCTAGTTCTCGACTTATTACAATATACGCATAATATGAATCTGGCCATCAACCCATCCGAGAAACTTCCCAGAAAAACAGAGCGACGTGAAAATAGGAGGACAGACAGTCAGACAGATAAAGGAAGGGGAAGGAACAGATCAGAGATTTCCATAGCTCGTTCCTGCTGCCAACATTCCTCCTCTCAAAAACCCGAGGCAAGGCGCCTCAGCCGGATGAGCAAACTAGATCTACAGGCACTCGCAGGCACTGAGCACGGAAAGACGGTGACGTCAGGCGCACATAATCGCGCTAAATAATAATAATAATAATAATAATAATACATACATACATACATACAAACATACATGTACACAATGTAAACATGTTGGTTCACTAACACTGCAGCTGAAAGGGAAGTTGAAGGGGAGGGTGAAGCGAAGGGTAGAAATTTGTAGAAGAAAAAGTGAAAAAAAGTTCAGCGTTTTCCCTTCTTTGTACGGTTTACGCAGGGAATTGAATTTTGCATGGAGTAAAGATGGATGGGAAGACCAGGTTGGTTTGATCAATCACTAGACACCGAGAGGTGGGTAAGCGCGTTAGAGGATTTTAGTCTCTTTGTAAAGCATTACGAGAGGTAGAACTATCACAAAGAGCACGTTAGAGGATTTTAGTCTCTTTGTAAAGCATTAAGAGATATAGAACTATTACATTAAGAGACGTAAAACTGTTACAAAGAGCTCGGTAGAGCATTTCAGTCTTATCGTAAAACATGAGATGTAGAACTATTACAAAGAGCCCGGTAGAAATACACAAAAAGCTGGCTGGAGTGATAGCAAGCTAGACGGTTGTATTTCTAGTCTAGATCGTAATCATAGGATAGGCAATTGTTGCAATAAATAACACGACTAGCTTTGTCAATGGATAAAACAATGACAAATAGTTCTATCTGTGTCCCATCACGCAACCGCGTAAATTATAGATTACCCTCACATTCCGGCCATAGTGACAACTCCCTCTGTTCGAGTATAACCCTCACATTCCGGCCATAGTGACAACTCCCTCTGTTCGAGTATAACCCTCACATTCCGGCCATAGTGACAACTCCCTCTGTTCGAGTATAACCCTCACATTCCGGCCATAGTGACAACTCCCTCTGTTCGAGTATAACCCTCACATTCCGGCCATAGTGACAACTCCCTCTGTTCGAGTATAACCCTCACATTCCGGCCATAGTGACAACTCCCTCTGTTCGAGTATAACCCTCACATTCCGGCCATAGTGACAACTCCCTCTGTTCGAGTATAACCCTCACATTCCGGCCATAGTGACAACTCCCTCTGTTCGAGTATAACCCTCACATTCCGGCCATAGTGACAACTCCCTCTGTTCGAGTATAACCCTCACATTTCGGCCATAGTGACAACTCCCTCTGTTCGAGTATAACAAGGTTAAGTCGCTCAGCAAGCACAGCAATAATGAATCTGTGAGTGACTGGACAATGTGAAACCGGCTTAAGTGTGTGTGCGATATCCCTAAACGGTATGCAGATTAACAGAGACAACTATCGCTGCTCTAAAACTGTTACAAAGTCCTTTTTTTTTTTTTTCTAAATCAAAGTATAGGCTGGAAAATGACTTATGAGCCATAAAAGCTAATTCACAAATCTAACGTTAAAAGAATCATGGAAACTGATTCCAATGATCAGGAATGCACAAATTTCATTCATATATTAAAAAAAAATTGCTTAATTGCCACAAATCGATTAAAAAAAAGGGTCAATACATATTTGTACTATAATAATCTTATTAACTGTTTTCTGAAGTTTGTATCAAGCTCATCGGGTCTAATAACAACATAACATACAAAATTGCGAAACATCATTGTTATACATCAATGTTGGCTTAAAAATGTTGACAACCGACGTGAAGGTTATGTCAGTAGTACAGACGCTCTGCTGGTCGCTGGATCAACTCCTCATTGAGACGTCAGAGCTTCCAAAGATACCCCGACCACACATTTCACCGAGTGGTATGTGTCAATCTATCACAGGCCTGTGGGTACCTTGTGGACCTACCTGACCATGGAAACGGTTACAACAACAACAACAACAACAACAACAACAACAATAATAATAATAATAATAATAATAATAATAATAATAATAATAATAATAATAATAATAATAATAATAATAATAATAATAATAATAATAACAAATAAATAAATAAATAAAAACATACATAAATAAAAAACTTGCCGATATTCTGTGTTCAAAATTCAAGCCGTGTTGGATGATTGAAACCATAGCAATTAACTTCAGCTCAGATGCTCTGTCCGCGTTTGATATGCAGGGGGGGAAAAGGTCCCAGATCGTCTTGCTTAGGACATACTGTAATAAACCCATCATTACGGTAACATGGACCGTCCGTTAACGGGATGTCGAAATTGATTTAGTGTTACTGTCATGCATCTGCCCGACTCTGAAAAAAAGAAATTTTTACCGCCATCCTAACATACTTAAGACGAATAATGTCGTGAATAATGGAAATCGACTAATTCTGCATTTTTCCAATCGGTTTTTAGATCCTTTTAAACGCTTATTGGAAAGCTGAGAATTTTCGCATAAAAGTGCACAGCCTTGCGGGAATTCTTAGCCGCGCAGTTATTTAAATCTACATGGTAATGAATGTTTAAAAAAAAAAAAAAAAGGATGTAAATAGATTTGGATTTTAAAAATGATTTTTCTTATTCTAAAAATCTAAACTGAGTTAAAATAATAAAAACCTGAACAAATTTATTAAAGGAATCATTTGTTCACGCCCTAAATGTCTCAGGTATTTTATGTATATTTCTTTATATAACTTTATCTAATTTAGCTTTTAGTGTTTTTGTTTTGTTTTGTTTTTTAGTTTTTTTCTTCACTTTGGTGATTAAAAACTATTAGCAATATGTATGTAAGTTACTTCTTTTCAGTGAACTCATTTGTTCCCTCTTAAATAATACTCCTGTATTGCATGACCCAGGTTATAATAAACTTGAATTGAATTGAATTGATTATATACTTTTTTCCCATTTTGTCAGGTTGAAGAGAACACTGGGATCGGGAAAAAAAAACAAACTTCTTTTTTTATTTCTCTCCCTAAGATATGGTTGGATCTACATCCATCCAACTATTTAAGATTTGCTTTAGAACCCTGCCCGTTAATAAAACTGACGCAATATCAGTGAATCTGATCCACGCTTGGGTCTTGCTTTTTTTAAGGTGGAAAATGAATGCTGCGAAGATTCTTGTTTCCGTAATAAAATTCCAGTAGTTATCTTAGCAGGTCGCGAGGACTAGATCTGGCCGCTAATATTCATCGTCTGGAGATGGATGGTGTATGCTCACGATTCTGAATAACTTCTAGACCTGTGGATCTCTCACACAGACCTGTAGATCTTTCACACAGACCTGTAGATCTCTCACACAGTTCCGTAGATCTCTCACACAGACCTGTATATCTCTCACACAGACCTGTAGATTTCTCACACAGTCCTGTAGATCTCTCACACAGTCCTGTAGATCTCTCACACAGTCCTGTAGATCTCTCACACAGTCATGTAGATCTCTCACACAGACCTGTAGATCTCTCACACAGTCCTGTAGATCTCTCACACAGACCTGTAGATCTCTCACACAGTCCTGTAGATCTCTCACAAAGTCCTGTAGATCTCTCACTCTGTCCTGTAGATCTCTCACACAGTCCTGTAGATCTCTAACACAGTCCTGTAGATCTCTCACACTGACCTGTAGATCTCTCACACAGTCCTGTAGATCTCTCACAAAGTCCTGTAGATCTCTCACTCTGTCCTGTAGATCTCTCACACAGTCCTGTAGATCTCTCACACAGTCCTGTAGATCTCTCACACAGACCTGTAGATCTCTCACACAGACCTGTACATCTCTCACACAGACCTGTATATCTCTCACACAGACCTGTAGATCTCTCACACAGTTCTGTAGATCTCTAACACAGTCCTGTAGATCTCTCACACAGTCGACAGGGTTGCCACCTTGAATAAACTGCAGTAAAACAATGCTACAGATAGTTATAATTGGTGAAACACACGTCACCTCGATTGGTCGGAGTTTCTTACGGCACGATATGGATTAATTGTACGTGAATACTGCCATTTCTACGGGAAAAACCAAACAGAATATCAAACAATATGATCTCAGTTTTCTAGAGTGATACATAGGTATCAAACAGTTCAGTCGGCAGCATGCTGGGTGGACGGATATACGGAGGGTGAGCGGTCAAACCTTGGCTTGGTCATTTAAAGCTGAGGTTGGATCTTAACTCATTTCACAAGCAGTAAGATTGCCTCTGATGGTAAACTTTACAAAAACATAAAATATGCTTATTTATAGATTCTGGAGCTGAAAATACACAGGGTTTATCTATTTCCTTTTCGACCCAGTTGCGGCGGTCTTGCAATTGCATATTCCCCTACATAACCCAGTAGAGGCGGACTTGCAGTTCCATATTTCCCTACTTAACAAAGAAGAAGCGGATTTGCAGTTCCAAATTCCCCTACACAACCCAGTAGAGACAGACTTGCTGTTAGACATTCCCTCTACACAACCCAGTAGAGACGGTCTTGCAGTTCCACATTTTTCGACACAACCCAGTAGAAACGGACTTGCAGTTCGACATTTCCCTACACAACTCAGTAGTGACGGACTCGCAATTGGACATTCCCCTACACAACCCAGTAGAGACCGTCTTGCAGTTCCACATTCCTCTACACAACCCAGTCGAGATGGACTTGTAGTTCCACATTCCTCTACACAATCCAGTAGAGGGGGACTTGCAGTTCCACATTCCTCTACACAATCCAGTAGAGGGGGACTTGCAGTTCCATATTCCTCTACACAAACCAGTAGAGGTGGACTTGCAGTTCGACATTTCCTTACACAACCAAGTAGAAACGGACTTGCAGTCCGACATTCCCCTACACAACCCAGTAGAGACGGACTTGCAGTTCCACATTCCCCTACACAACCTAGTAAAGACGGACTTGCAGTTCCACATTCCCCTACACAACCCAGTAGAGACGGACTTGTAGTTCCACATTCCCCTACACAACCCAGTAGAGACGGTCTTGCAGTTCCACATTCCCCTACACAACCCAGTAGAGACGGACTTGCAGTTCCACATTCCTCTACACAACCCAGTAGAGACGGTCTTGCAGTTCCACATCCCCCCTACACAACCCAGTAGAGATGGGTCTCGCAGCTATACATTCCTCTACACAACCCAGTAGCGGCGGCCTTTAAAAAGCTAAATGCTCAAAGAGAGCTCAGGTTCAGAATCACGGACAAAAAATAAAATTCAACAATTTCCAGCTCGGGATAAAAGCGAGATGTAATAATGTGTAGAACACGGTCGTGCTTTTGTGTTTGATGTTAAGCACACAAGTGATATCGACCGGCGCCTGACACCAGTGTACTTCAACCATTAAGTCTCTAATTCAATGTTTAACCAAAGCATAAAAGCGTTTTAGAAATTGAATTAATCAATGCATCGAGCTCCATGCACGGCAATAGCATCAGTTGGTAACGCGACACAGCATCTGCAGTTCACAGCTAGCTCACTGCCGAGTATCAGATTTGAGTGTATCAGCGCTTGTTCCACTAATTTACATTGATAATTAACATTTCATGAAGAAAAAAAAAATAAATAAAACGTGATAGTTAATTGCTAATCAATAGAAAGAACAGTTATCTTGAGCAAGTAAAAGGATCTGGAGGAAAGCGCATCATGTATAAAACTTGACACACACACACACACACAACTCTCTCTCTGTCTCTCTCTCTCTCTCTCTCTCTCTCTCTCTCTCTCTCTCTCTCTCTCTCTCTCTCTCTCTCTCTCTGCCTGTCTGTCTGTCTCTCTCTGACATTCTGCTGGTCTCTGTCTCTGCCTCTGTCTCTGTCTGTCTGTCTGTCTCTGCCTCTGTCTGTCTGTCTGTCTGTCTGTCTGTCTCTCTCTCTCTCTCTCTCTCTCTCTCTCTCTCTCTCTCTCTCTCTCTCTCTCTCTCTCTCTCTCTCTCGGAGGTCTCTTCGTAGATATCGATATTAGGCCTTTTGAAAGCTTGATTTTTTGTTGGCTTTTTTTTTTGGGAGGGAGGGGCTGAAAAGACCTTTTACCGTAATAGTAACGTAAGTAATTGTAGACAGTTAAGAGAAGTTCAAGGTGGATCGAGTATGCGATAAATCCGCTGATTTGGTTTAGTCCGTTTTGTGGCTAACAAGGCCAGCCAAATAAAAGCAGAATAAGAACAACCAGAATTATATTTTGTATTATATTCTCAACCGATTCAACATCACAAATTTCCTTTATTCTGTATTCTCGACTTATTATAACGGAATAAAATTCCGAGTGTCATTACAAAGAAAAAAAAAAAAGAGAGAGAAATGTTGAAAACCGAGAAGATATTGCGGCGACCAGTTTGTCTGTGCGGAATTGATAAACACGGAGATACAGAATCTCTCTATCCGACACTTTTTTTTTTCTCAAAATTTCCTTTTCATATTTTTTTTTTTTCGATGGCTTTTTCTTGTCACTGTCCTCCCCACCCCATTCCAAATCAAAAGTAACATAGCAAGCTCTCCCTACTCAGTGTCTCCCGGGGGTCAACCAGCAGGTTCCAACCCCCACTGACGTGGTCACTACAGGATAAACGAGCCGGTGGCCAGGTGGTAAAAAGACTCGCTCAACTCTTCACACTTCGCACCGTGGGTTCCAATACCGAGGCGCTCCGAGTTGGGGCTGAGATTCCGGGAACTGATCTGAAAACTTGACCCAAGCCAAACGGGGCGCAGGTCGACGAGAGTCTTATCGAGTAGTGGGCAGGTTATATCAAACGATCGATCCTTTCCTGACCAGCAATGAATCACCAATAACACAGCCACGAGCTAGACAATGCTCGACGTCTATGCAGAATCCACTACTAGAGACGCAGCAGCACCTATCTCTCCCATATTCCTGGCCACCAGTCTCACAGGGGAGAATAGGTTATGATTAAGTTTTGACTCGTAGCCAACCAGTCCCTCTGGCCGGCCGTAACCGTAATTCTCCAGCCCCCCCCCCCCCCCCTCTCGCCGGCCGGGTCAGCTAGATCTGAGGGGCAGTTAACCCACGCCATACAGCGATAATACACTGAGGAACTGCTTGGCCACATCGCGGCAAAGCTCGTTTAACAAAGCAATACACAACGGTAATGTACGCTTGGCGAAAGGCTTGGCTCCGACTGGATGCTGTGAAGACAGTTACCATGAGATATAATGTGGAGATGTTAGGAGAAGGGCTGAAATGTTGATAAAATTAATTTTCTTTATTTAGATGTTGGTTTAAGGTACAGGCCCTAAAAAGTAATGGCTGACTTCTTTTTCTTAAACTGATTCAGCAAAAAAGTTCTAACAATGTTTACATACCCCTCCTATTCAGTGTCTCTCTTTGTCTCATATATATAGTTAAGTTGTGTGTCAAATAACATAATAAAATACCTTCTAGCCAACGTAAAGAGAAGAACAACTGATGAGTGCCACTAAGCACGAAACTTCGAAGTCGTGGACCGCATAACTAGATAGGACAATTAAAAAAAAAAAAAAAAATATATATATATATATATATATATATATATATATCGACTGAATAGAGTGTGTTTGTAAAGGGGCGCATAAGTTAAGATTTGTAACAATGCGGATTGTGGGAGTGTGAGTATACATACACATGGCACCCTTACCATCTAACTGCCAGCCAGTTGTTTCCCAGAACGAGAGGAATCTTAATGAGGAAAGCCACCCAGAGCTGGTTATGAGGCAGGAATGGAGGGATAAGAGAGGGTCCGATGCAGGTAGAGAAAAGCAAGGAGAAAAAAAGAGAGAAAACAGACACAGGCAAACTAAAGACAGAGAAAAAGAGAGTGAGAGAGATAGAAAGAAAAATAAGAAAGAAAGAAAGATATGAGAGAGAAGGAGAGAGGGAGAGAGAGAGAGAGAGAGAGAGAGAGAGAGAGAGAGAGAAAATAGAGGGACAGAGGAAAAAGGGGGGAGGGGGTCTTGATAGATCTTGAGACATTATTTAGGGAGACAGCGACAGACAAACCGAAAAATAGCGAGATAGATGGTGATAGAGAGAAAGAGAGTGATAGAGAGAGAGAGAGGCAGACAGACAGAGACAGACAGTCAGACAAAGAGAGAGCGAGGAAGTGAAATAAATAAGACACCGAGAGGAGAGGTGGAGGGACAAATCTGTATAAAAAGATCAGAAGCAGTAGTTAGAAGAGGAGGCGCAGATGGGATGGAAATATCAGATATTTGAATAGAGGCCCTCCCGGAAATAGAAAAGAAAAACAAAAAAAAAACGCCATAACAGCGAGTATTTCATACAAGGTACAAAAATTAATTCCATAGATATAAACAACAGTCCCAGATTACTGAACATATCAAGCATCAGAAACATTCCTCTATAGTTAAGAAAAAAAAATCTCTGTAACCCGCTCAGCCATACTGTCTCAACAGAGTCTTTTTTAAAAACTCTTTTTTTTTTTTTTGTATCAATATTGTAATAATATAAGCACTTTAAAATTAAATTATAACTCTGCACACACATAATAAATCGTCAAATGGTGAGAAATTAGAGTGAAAGGAAGCTATAGTTGGCTCTTTGACAGAGGAATTTGACATTCATAGATTATTTTGATGTAAAGTAAAAACAAAGAGAGTTTCTTACCTTCTGTAGACAAACAACGAGCCCTCAATGTCTGTGACGCTCTGAAAGCAGATGAAAGGACCAAAAAATCACAAACTAATACAATTTTTTTGTAATATATAGAAGCTTGTTGAACTGACATGTAAAATTAGCAAGGGATACAACTCAGTTTTTTCTCCGGCTATAATATTTGACAAACACAGTCAATTTTCCCTAGAATTAGGGGGGGTGGGGGGGGAATAATGGAAACAATGAAGGGGATGGGTGGAGGACAGGAAAAAATTTTATAGGAATATAATTTGATTTAGTGACTTAGATTCACCTCTGCCTCAGATGATAGAGATGATGCTATTAAAAATCTCAAAGCCATCCAAAATTATGGCACAAGTACAACAATCTCCTGGTTATTTCCCTTGCCACACAAGTCAATCTTCAGTGTTATTAACGGAATAAATCATTATTATCAATTATTATGTTTGTAATAAACTTTAATTTAGAACTTATGCCTTGAACTCTTAATAAGCTTTCCTTCACCCCATAATTATCACAAATTAGCATTCAATTGTTGTGAACCATTGCAGCATGATGGTAGAGCTCTTCTATTTTTGTCATATGTGTTGTCAGCCTGCCAGAAAGAACAAAATCTGAACAAGATCACATTTATGTCAAACCTTGTTATTAACAGCATCTCTGTTCAGCTCACTTGTCAGAGGAAAAGGTTTTCAAACAAAATCAACTAAAATTGGAATAATCATTCAGAAAACGGTTTAAAATTGTAAAAAAAAAAAAAAAAAAATAATTTGAAATTGCACCATGGGAAATAATTTGTAATAATATATATAGAAAAATCATCATGCAGTTGGCTCCCTGATCAGTCAAAATAAGTCCTGCTCTTGAATTGTGAAAAAAAAAAAATACTTTTATTCATTTCCACCTACTACTGCAAATAACCCTCTCTATTTAATAAATGAAAATTTTGCCAATTTCTCAAAAGATCATCAAAGTGACATGTCCCTTTAAATAATTATAATTGAATGACATGGATTGATCACTATTAATCAAACATGGAAAAAGGTCCAAGTCATTTGAAAATGAAGAGCATATTTCCCACTCCCACTCTTGCCCCTTTACATGTTCTCCCTAATGTTCACAACTCATGGTACAGAAGACAAGTATGGTTACACAGGAACAAAAATAAAAAAATTCTTTCTCCAAACCTGGCAAAATTGCACAAGTTCAACTGACCAAGGTTATGTTTGACTCCGTTTATTGCCTATTTGCTATGACAGTAACATAATGAATATGAATGTACATAATTAACCAATCAATTTTATTAGAAATAATTTAAAAAAATAAATAAATAAATAACTGTATTATCAAAAAGAGAAATTGGATAAAATTTAAAGAATAAAAAAAAGTGCAATTTAAAATTGTTTCATGAATGAGTTTTAACTTTTTGGAATTCCAGATGATATATCTATTATTGTTAGAGCCAAGTTGTTGGAAGATGATATTTTGACAATAAAGACGATAGCATGCTCCCATCTTCATTCAGTATGTCTCAATATTTAAGGATGTGAGGCATATATTACAGATTATAAAATAAGGCATCTTTGAAAATATGTATAAAAAATTTAAGAAGTGATAGTTATTCTTTTATGACAAAACAGTAACAAAATGGTTGCATAAAAACTGTTTCTGACCCTCCTATAAAAGAAAGCCGATTAGTTGTCTTTATTTCACAAGCTTATAAGCTAATAAGTTTGATCGCAATGAGGGTGTGATTCTTTTTCAGCCCAGAGGAAAGACTTTTACGAAAAAAAAAATGAGTCTTCTTACTTTTTGCATCGTGATTGGGTCTAAATCTAAATTGGAGTTTTAGATGAAAAATAAAAATAAAAGTAAATGCAGTAAACAGGGTACATTTATAGATATTTCCCAAAAAACCAATTGCATAATAGATGTTACAAGCTCACTATGTTATTGTATCTCTTAAACAGAGATAAATGAGTAAACATTCATTTTTTCTGGGCTTTGCAAAAGCCGTAAAAAAAAATTTCCACAGTATTCATAAAAAGGTCATAACACCAAAAAAGTTTGTTCAATTAACATATTCTAAGAGATACTATCTTATGAATAAAGGTTAGAAAAAAGTTTTGATCTTCTTTTCGACATTCTGAAATTTATCTAAGTCTAGTATTAGTAACATTGGAAGAGCCCCTAAAACCTGTCTTGAACATCCTATACTCACTTCTTTTCTATACAAATATACTTTATATACTATACTATATAATAGTAAATGACCGTAACTCTTATGCATTATATTGTCAACAAACGACCAAAGCTATGTAATCGTACAAATCACTGTTGCATGATAGCTTAAGTTGTCATTACCACACAACCAGATCAAGGGAAAAGCTGTTGCCGCACTTTAGCGCAAAAGGGGATAAAAGTGTACACCTTAGAGCATTATCAAAATATTATTGAAAGTTGCAGGCTTTAGAATTATAGATTCATTATCCTTCTAGGAGTTAGGAGTAGGACAATGAGGACAAAAAAAGTCTTACCAGTATATTTAAAATCAAGGAAACTATTACTTTTTTCTGCACCCCATTCCAAGAGGGTAATACAACAAGCATTTCAGGGCCTGCTCAATAAACCTAGTCTAATGGAAATAATATCTTGAAATATTTGATTTTCAGATAAATTCAAGTCCTTTGGTGACAAAATGGAGAGTTGTTTTCTTTCTTTGCTGTGAATTATTTCAATTTCCATATATAGTTGCAACTTATTTAGCAGAGACAGTTTGCCACTTAATCTATATATTAGAACATAACAAATAGGACTTCTAGTTACATTGTTACAAAAAACGATGGATGGAATTTTTTTGTAGACTATTGACTTAAAAACCCTTTGCGTGAATTAAAACTATGTGACAAAAAATGAATTTAGGATGTACAACAAAACAAATTTTGCTGTACTTTGAGTCTAACATTCTTAAATGATTTAAACTTAAAAGTTTAATCTGGATGCACCACATAGATGTCTTGCCATTTAGCCTACAGACAAAAAAATACATAGGCCTACCTGAAAAGGATTGTTTGCATGAAGTTTTGTTGTACCTCTCCTTAACAATACATATAAATTACGATTCAATATTTCTTTTCACAAGCCTATGTTATTGTGACAGGTAAATACTGTTAACTGTTCATGTGATTTCCTAACAAAGCAAGATCCAGGTATTGAAAAGAAAATATAGAAAAACAATGTTAATTCTAATTTTTTCTCAATTTCAATTAGTCCTAGACATCTAGTAGACCTAATAAAATCTAGATTAGTCCTAGATCAAAATTAGTTATGATACACTAGAACCTTTCAATATTTACAAGAGATCTAGACTTCTACACTAGATCTAGTTCTGTGTAGGGCTTACTCCTAAATAGGCCTAGATCTAGAATTAGATATCATAGTAGATTGAAATCTAGATTTATCTAGTTTATATTCTAGTCTAATCAAGGTCCAATATTAACATCTTGATCTAATCCAAATTCTAGATCTAGATTTGATCACTCACATTCTGAATTAGTCTTAAATTTCTATCTAAACTTGATTTCTCGATCTAGATCTAGATCTAGATCTAGAATCTAGATCTAGGCCTAGATCTAGAGATCTCGATTACGATTCATCAGACAAATAACATTTAAGTTGACTGAAAAAGAGTATAAAATAATAAAACTAGATACCCATTTGTTCTGCTGTCGAGAAAACTTGTAAAGGGTGACTTTTATAGCTCTGTCGATGATTTCAGTGATGTATGGATCCCTCTGCTGTAGAGCAGCCAGATTCATTCGGCTTTCCTCCGCCATACTTGCTATTGTTAATAAGAACGCAGCAAATACTCCTCGGTACTAATATATGAAAACTATTAAATCATAAACTTGATCAAATTGCTTTGGACAGATTTGAAATATTATAATGTGTTCTAAAAAAATAAAAGCTGAAGATATTCTTGTGTATAAATTATTTTGTACGATCGAAGAGAGTACTGTAAACACTCTAAAAACATCCCGATCCTACGCAAGTTCACCTGAGTAATCATAGTGAGGAAGGCAGTGTAGGGAAGCGGGTAAACCTTGCGCGTTCCTAAATTCCAACGTATTTTTGCCTCTCTCAACCCTCTCGTTGCGGATAGGCGAAAATCTGAGCGTGGCAGTTTCCATTTCAAGCGTTTTGCATTCCGCAGGTTAACAAATTTTTAAAATGATTACGAGAAACAGGTATCGATCCTTCGCCCTTCCCCTGGTTTTTGTAAAGTGAAACTTATCGAAGCTTTAGTTGGCACCG